>CM076575.1:1728109996-1728227871 GCA_034641835.2 Pinus albicaulis | reverse complement strand
TGTTTTTTTCTAAGTAAGTGTAATCTATTTATCAGCAAAAAATATATACATCAGGAGTTATCCAGAGCCAGGCCTGAGTTCAAGGCCTGTTTGAACAAAAAATCAGAGTTGAGCACTACCCTCCACGAGGGAAACTAGTGCTGAAAGTTTTCCAACAAAATCCCACGCAGGGGATGCTAATATTTCGGAACATATGAGGCCTACTAGACAGAGCTGAGAACTTAAAAACAAACATGAAAATTTTCATAGTAATAGACTGAGCCATAGCAAAAAAACCAGGAAAGAAGGGAGGCGCTACTCGTCCGGTCGTCAGTGTGCTTCTCTCAACGACCCCGCACTGCAGTTCATCCGGCTCCGCCACGGCCGTAATAAAAGTCCTCAATGGGCACGAATAACCTTCTCAACCGCGGAAGCCGTCACCTCGCCGCTTGAATGGCGGCGGGGCGGGGCGGGGCGGGGTTCATGTCAATATCCATATCATTCGGCTCCAGACTAGGCCGAGCAGCCTCGCTTAGTCTGGCGCCCTCCTGGTTGATATTCATCTCCACATCCTGCAAATTCACACCGCCCGCGCTATGCCTCAGAGCATGCGAAGCCCCACAACTCCCAGCCCGACCTTCTGAAATAGGAGTCACCTCCGGAGGGAATTCGCGAAAGACAATTGTCACAGAGGCGATGACTCTTGGGCAGTTTAGCGCACTGTCGAAAGAGAAGTGCCTCGTTTGGGAGTGAGAAAAGGACTGCGGGGGAGTGGGGGAGTGGAAGCTTCGCCCAGAACGAAGAATTCGGCCCCTGGTAGCTCTTGAAGGGCTGTTAGAAGTAGGAGAGTCCGCAGCAGAGGTGCTGGAGGAAGTGGGTGAGCGTCTTATCTGCCGCCGAGAGGAGCCTCGTCTGCATCTCATCCGGTGTCTGAGACGCGGCATGCTCTCAGTCGTATCAGAAGCCCTAGACAAATTCGGGAGCAGGACAGAAGCACTGGAAGAATGCCGGAGCGGGAGCAGGACAGAAGCACTAGATAAGTGCGTGGTCCAATTCACCGAAGCACGCATACAATTTCCAGCAATAGAGAAATGTAAATTATCACTAAGCTCTAAACATCAATGTAGCTTGGTGCGTTTACCTGTCACAGTACGCTCGGAAGAGAGTCGAACGTCGGGAGAGCAGCAAAATGAAATAGGCCTGGGAAGACTGCTGGAATAATGCTCGTTCGCCATCCTGTAAACAAATAAACCAGTTCTACTGCAGACCTTCAGCATTAACCCCTCATAAATTGTATTAATCTCCATGTCCAGATCGCAGCGTGTGGAGTGATCTCGTATTCCGGTAGCTGGGTTGTGATGCGAGCCGGGTTGTAAATGCCATAAATGCCGCGCTCTCCTGTGGATGCGCCGAAGGACACTTGCTGGTCTGGTTGGCATATGGCTTGCCATAATGCTGCCAGACCATCTAATCACCATGTATCCCCTCTTAACCACCCGCATCCGAGTAATAATAAATTGGTGTTACTAACCGCACTTTATTTTTTATTTTTCAAGGCTAAAATGATAACTTGTTTAAAATTATGGCAATTGACACCCTAATTTATAAAAAAAATACTTAAAATCAATCTCAAATTAAAAAGTGATGCTCT
The DNA here is from genome assembly GCA_034641835.2 of Pinus albicaulis. Taxonomy (NCBI): domain Eukaryota; kingdom Viridiplantae; phylum Streptophyta; class Pinopsida; order Pinales; family Pinaceae; genus Pinus; species Pinus albicaulis. Next base: position 1,728,226,241 of record CM076575.1, on the reverse strand, counting down.
TATTAGCACTTTGTTTTCTCCCGTTTTAAGTTTAAAATTACGTTTTGTTTGAAATTTGTGGTATCGACAAAGTATTATAATAAACCTCTAAATTGAAAGTGTTAGGGTTAAAGCTATAATTTATTCTAAACTACGGCTTTGATAATCAATATTATTGTAAATAATATTTAAAATAAACTTTCTTTTTGAAAAATAATGGTAATTACAAGGAATAATGTGGTAAACAAAATTATAAGAAATGAATGAATAAAAAGTAAAAGAATAAAAAAGAAAATTAAATGGAAAATTTTAGATAACATGTTTTATTTATTTATTTAAAATTAACAAAAGAACAATTTAACTTTTTTTAAAAAGTGTGTGGTGTATAAAATTAAAAATATGGTTAATATATTATTATTATTATTAAATAAAAAATATCGTTTCACTCGTTTAACGAGTTTAGCGAAATTGAAACTCGATCTTGTCATGATGGACAAGTCCATCACTATTTGATGTTTTAACGAGTCTAACGATAATGAAAACTCGGTCCTTTTTCATATTTAGAGAGTTTGAAAAATGGGACGAAAAGAAAACTCCACAAGTTCTTTTTCGTAAATTTGTCCCTCGGGTCCAAAAAAGCGTAAAATTATACTTGAGAGAACCTCCTAGCCATGTTCAAATAGGGTGTTCCTTTTTTGTAAATAATTTATCCCAGTCCAGAAAAAGGGTTAAACTTATACTGAGTAGATGTCATTTCAGTTCCTTTTACAAGCTCGAAAGGACAAGTGCTCGGCAATATTTTCATGTTTTGGGAGTCAGAAAAGAGCTAAAAAAGGACTCCAGGGGCATTCCTTTTTCGATGTTTAACATAGCTCAAAAAAGAGATAAAAGTGTTCTCTATGGTCAAAGTTCATTTTAAGATCATGCACATCAAAATTCACTCTATCAGTTGTAAACCTGCACAAAGAACCACCAAATGGATTAAACATACATGTTTAATAGTAAAAAATAGGTAAAAATTATAGTCGATTAATTAAATATACATAAAATAATCGAAAAGACTATTTAAATAAGAATTTACCATATAATGTTACCAATTAACCATTACTATTCAGTGTTTTAGTGCTCTAAACTAGTTTTTCCCTCGAACTTTAGCAATTGATTGCGATAGATTCTATGGACCATTTCTCGTGTCATCAAGACCAGGTAAGAGATTTGACCTTTATCTTTCTATTGGTAGCATTATTTTATAGTTTCATGCAATATTTTTAGGGTTTTGGGGCTCCTAGGGTAAATCTACAATGCCCTAGGACCAACGCACCCTTGAATGTTGAAAGTGCATTGCAAAGGAGCTGAAATGAAGCCTAGGTGCTCTGCAACGCTCTGTCTAGGGAACATGGGTGCGTTGGGTGCAATTGAGAAATTTGTGTTGTGTTTTATGCCCAAAATCTCTTAAGTTTTTTTTTCATGAAATGGATCCTAACTAAGCTTATGGTTTGATTGCAGGCTTTGATCGAATCAGAATGTCGATTACATGGCGAGAAAAAGAACATGAGGAACAAGATATGGTTTCCCTAAATGATCCTGGCATTGTGAGAGCCCTAAGAGACTACGGGTTACTCAAGTACTTTATACTATTAGGGATGAGGGAAACATTTGGAACTATTACAGTTCTTGATTCATTCATGGGATCCGGCACAACAACCATTCCACATTGGGGACAAATTTCTCCCAATATTGATCAATGATATTTACTTTTTGATAGGTTTTCCGAGACGCGGTGCCCCCATTTCCCTTGCAGGTTTTGTCCGTGAAGGAGAGACAGTGAAGGATTACATTCGATAGTTTTGTCAGCCATGTACAGAGCCTAGCAAGGATGGAAATATAAACATCTTGGATGTGTGTGATATGCCTTTGCGAACTCTCTTGTTCACCATTGCAAAATTAGCCGGCAGTGTGACACTTCATGTTGTGAATAGATCATACATGCAGTATGAGATTGAGTGTCTCGAGCCGAACGTGTTCAATTGGGCTGAAGCAGTACTCTCTCAGATGAAAGAACAACTGACTAAAGTGAAAAGTGGCAAGACGGATAATTTTAGCTATGGATCGATCCTGATCACTTTCATTCTGGAGCAAGTTCCATTAATGCAGCCACATCATGTGACACTGGGTGTAGCTAGTTCTAGGGATCTGCGGATGCAGTGGTAGGTATATTTGATGGCTAGACATGGTGTCCAATCATCGATATCATTATCCACTACATTCTTTACTTGGATTCAACAATAGCATATTGTCATAAAGGAGCATCCATACGCAAGGATGGATTTTCGCAGAGACCCATATTTGGTGTTACCAGCAGGCACTCAATGGGGTGCTATAGGTAAAATGTTTTGACCATGTTTTAAATTTTTTACATATTTTTGTGTTTTTGATGTTTCCAAGACTAAAATAAATATGTTTTATGTATACAGATATGGGTATTTTTCGACCAGTGGGTTGTGCACAGTAGGCATGTGAGCCAGCAGAGAGGATTGTCGGCGGGGCAGTCCTTCAGGATTTGGATTTGACTGAGACTCTAGCTGAGTTACAACAACATGTAGAGGGGCTGACTCTCGAGATACCAGATATTCGGATCAAGGAGTTACCGATGAGGTTGCAACACCATACTATTGGTGTGCCTAACCGATGGATGAGGCTATTGCGGATGATAACTTAAGCAATGACTTGCTATCATGAGCACCACTAGATATACTTAGGATATGATATGTCTGCATACATTTTAAGGTCATGTGATCAACATGTCTTGGACACAATTTTTTTTTAAAAACTCAATTATCTATCAATTTCACTTTCAATGTTTTCCTATTGTTATGTGCAATCCTATTCAATTGTGTGATGTGAATTGAAAATATGTCTTTACATATGTTGCAAATGTCTATTTAACACGTAATTCACTAAAGAATCAGTCAAAGTGTTAAAGTTTATGGAAATGTGTTGATATTGGATGTAAAAAAAATGTCTTTCCAAAATACGAACTCTAAGGAACATGCGATGAATAGCTGGATTTCAGATAGTATAAACACTAGTAAGATGTAGTACGACAAGTTGTGAGTCCATCCTAACGATGATGTAGCTAATGCCAAGTGAAATGGCATCAGAGAGGAGTTCAATCAATGCGCTATACTCAATGATATTGTTGGTGGATCGACCAATACAAATCACTTGGAAACTCACTAACTTGCCACTTGGAGCGAAGATGGCCCATGCTGCAAAAGATAGATTGTGCATACTATGACTAGCACCATCGACATAACCAACAAAATTTTCTGAAGATTCTGACATCTGCAACAAAATTCAAAGCGGATTACTAACCAAATGAAAATTCTTAAAAGACACACTGTAACACACACACAATCAAAACATATATATATAGTATCATACAATGTTTACTACGAAGAATCAAGCATAGTAACATTTAAGATACAACCCATTCCGAGGGTGTGAAAATGGAATCCCATCATAATCTACCAACTCATAGGCGCCCTTTTCCAAAACACGCTTGACAATATAGGGGCCATTCCATAATGGTTTGAATTTTCCTGTTCCTATCTTATCAGCTTCTTGATAATAAAGCAAGACCAGGTATCCTTCCAAGAAGTTGTGAGGCTTGACATTGCGGTCATATTGCGCCTTGATTCTTCTCTTGTGTGCTTCGTTGGCCAATGCAGCTTCACGACGTGTTTCATCTAGATGGATGAGATCTAAAAGACGTGCCTCTTCATCAGAAGTGTCAGGTAGCAGGTTAATTGCGAGTTTCAATGACATAATTTCACATTGAATCACTAAGATAGCTTCCAGATCATAAACTAGCTGAAAGGGAGTAAATCTAGTTGTGTTTCTCACCGAGGTTCAGTAAGCCAACAAAGCCGAGTACAAGATTAAATGATAGTTTTTTTTATGAACCCCAATCATTTGTTGAAGAATACGATTAAGAATTTTTTTGATGGCTTCAACTTGTCCATTAGCTTGCAGATAATAAGGGGTAGAACTGTCATGCGACAGTCCTAACTTGGCAATCAACTCAGTCATCATATAATTACGAAAATTCTTTCCATGATCTGTAACTATGGCTTGTGGCACACCAAAATGAGTAACCACAAGGTTAAAGAAAAACAATGCAGTTGTCTTGCCTGTGTTGTTAAATGTAGGCATTGCCTCAGCCCACTCGGTAAAATAGTCAACGGCGAAAATAATATAGCCATGCCCCCCTACCGAGTGAGGGTTACATGTCATGAAGTAAATGCCCCATTTGGAAAATGGTCCCACGGCGATGACAGGATGCATTGACGTTGGCGCCACGCGGGTTTTACGAACAAATATCTGGAAATCATGACAACTTTTGACCGCGAGAATGCAGTCACGAAATATGGTAGGCCAGAAGTAACCAGCGTGGAGAATCTTTTGCGCGGTAGAAAAACTGGACAAATTTCCACCACATGTACCAGCGTGGCAATCATTTAAAATTTCCTCGGCCTCCTCATGAGTGAGGCACCTACGTAAAATCATATTGACACCACAATGATAAAGTGTATTACTGAAGATAAGATAATCTTTGGCTTGGTATCGAATACGTCATTATTGCGAGCAAGAGGTATTGGGTTGGAAAGTTTGGTTCTAGAGATAGATAAGATAATATCCATACCACGGGTCAGATGACATGATCAGAAAGAAAGACTCATTCGGAACGGATGGTTCCGTTGTAGACTCAGTGTTACTCGAGGGAAGGTCGTAGATAAGCTCAGCGAAAACCAAAGACTTATTTGACTTGGATTTGATGAATTCCAAATCAAATTCATGCAAAATGACTATCAATTTTGATTATTCCCCCCCCAGCAATTGATGTGATAGAATGCATGCCATAGGTTTGCAATCCAAAATGACAATGGTCTTTCGAAGCAGGATATAGTGGTGAAATATTTGTACAACTTGAACGGATTTCAAAGCGAGCTTCTCAACATAAGTGTAATTAACTTCTGTATCATTGAGATTGTGACTCAAATAATAGATCAGATGTTCAATCCCATCTTCTTCCTGGACTAAAAACATGGCGATGGTTGTATCTGCAGCGGCGAGATACAAGAAATAATCACTCTGATAACTTAGGGGATACATTAATGATTCTCGGATCAAGGTATCTTTAAGAACACCAAAGGAAGCTTGCGAAACCTCACCCCAATGGAAGGGAGTCCCCTTTTTCAAGAGTCGAGTATATCCTTTAGCCATTTCGGCGTAGTTGGGAATGAATCTCCTTAGAAAGTTAGCCTTCCCTTGGAGTCTCTATAATTGAAGTAGGTTGGAAGGTGCAGAAAAATCTATAATGGCCCGGACCTTCAAGGGACCAAGTTGAATTCCGTCTTTCGACACGAAGAAACCAAGAAAACGACCAAAACTGACACAAACACACATTTGTATGGATTGAGGCATATTTTGTAGTGACGACATCGTAAAAAGATGACTCTCAAATGTAGTGGGTGGTCAGCCTGTTTCCATGAATGGGCAAGTAAGTCATCTAGATAAGGTTGAACAATGTGTTTTATGTCATGGAAAGCATAATTCATTTCTCTCTGGAAGGTTTCCCCAACGTTCTTAAACCAAAAGGTATTTTTCGATAAGATAATGTGCCCCAGGGATAGATAAAATTTGTTTTATATTGGTCCTCTGGTCGAATATTGATCTTATTGTAACCAGAAAAACCATCCATGAAAGAAAATATTTCACATTCGACACATTCAGTAATGATTTGGTCGATAAAGGGAGTGGTATAGTTGTCCTTCGGACAAGCATCATTAACATCCTAATAATCAACACACACTCTAATTTTCCCTTGTTTCTTCATGACAGGAACAATGTTGGAAACCCAATCGGTAAGCGGAACATGGTAAATAAAACCAGCACAAAAAAAAATTTCAAACTCTACTTTAATGGCAACAACCTTCTTAGAATGAGCAGGACGGAGGCATTGTCGTACCGGTTTGACATCAGGTTACATTTTAATCTCATGCTCAATGATACTGAAATTGATGCCTGGAATTTCCTCATATGTCCAAGCGAATACATCATAGAATTCATGGAAAAGAGAGCGGTAAGTGTCAAGTTCAGATGCAAAACAAGATGCGCCAACATGAATGTTTTCTACAACATTAGGTTTGGTCGAAATGTCGATAGAAATCGTTTCTTCGATATTTAATGGGTTTCGCTCGGAATCGACGATGTGGATAGGAATGGAATTCGTTAATAAATTAACGATTGTAGGGTAATATAGTTCAGTTGGACTATCTTCAATGTAATCTGGAAGATGGGATCATTTATGAGAATCTGCCCATGGTTCCTCTTTTGACATCATGGACTCCATAATGTTCTCATAAATTTATAATATATGTGAAAAAGGGTGAGAAGAAGTACCATAATCCAAAAAACGATCGATCCAAACAGTTGACGACAAAGGATCACGATTGGCCGCATAAGACAAAAATATTGATTGCTATGCGAGCTCGATTCGACTTAGCGGCATAGTTACACCCAACCTATCTATTTTGGAATCATTGGGAACCTTCCATAAATCAGATGAAGTGGAAGATATCATATTGCAGGTTTCTATTTTTTCGATTTACGCCGATGTCAAAGGTGATGGTAACGAAAAGGTGGCCATTAGGTAAGAATCCTTAAAGGATCCTATACCAATATTCTAAAGAGATGGCGAGGATCTGTGAATGAACAAAATGTTTCTAGTTTCCTGGGAACCAGAGGTGAAATAGGCGGGTTGATTGATGACTGTGATGGTTCCTTTGTGGGGGAAGGAAAAGATGCGAAATTAAGTAGATACAACCGTAGCCATATCGTAAACCCACGGTCTTCCTAGTAAGATATTGTAGTCAAGGGGTATGTCAACAACCTCAAATTCAATAATAACATATTTGTCCCCTAGTTCAACTTGCAGGTTGTTGAGAATTCCTTAAGGCTTATATGTATGACCGTCAAAAGCTTTCAACTTCGTAGGTGATTGTGATAAAGGTGGTGAGCCAAGTGACTTCCAGCAACTCATAGACATGATACAAGTAGATGCACCTTCATCAATAATAGTCCAATGAATGAGGTGATTCAGGACATTTACTTGGATCAAAAATTCTAATTATGCTGGCAATTGTGGCACATAGCCTGCATGGTTAAAGACTATGAGATTAGAGTCTGTTGGATCGATTCCACCAATTGTCGACAACAAAGTGTGCTTTTGGGAGGGACAATTCTGAAGAACCTCAAGCTTTGACATAGCAGAAGGTGACTGAGCTAGATCTTCAACTACGTTATAATTTTGAGCTGCACGAGCTCGAGAGTTGAAATTCAATTTATGAACGACTCCCTTTGGTGGCTTTATTGTTAACTCAGGAATAATAGGCGGCGAAACTGAATCAGACAAAGTCAAATTCGAAGTAGTAGGTTGATCTGTAGCCTGACCATTCGACGAAGAAAGAGGATTAATGTAATATTTACTTCGATTGGACACCAAAACATCAGTTTTGGGCTTAGTGGTAGATAACATAAGCACTTTTGAACTAGAAGCGGGATCCGTAGCAACCATATGTGTTTTCGGGTTCGGAAAAGGGTTTGTCAACACTGCAAATGCGAGAGAAGTCTTAAGAAGTTTCGAGACTTATGAGCAGTAGGACAATCCGGTGTAAAATTCTCCTCATTACATATCAAACAAGGGTAACGAGGTTTCTGAGAAGTACCGAGTGTATCAAATTATTTTTCCTACTGGGGTGAATTTTGTTTTCTCTTATATTTTCCTTTCTTCTTACTTTCGGGTTGCTTGTCACTTTTTCCCTTGTCAGATGACATGGCATGTGTTTCGGAAGAAGATGCACGATAAGATGCAATAGGGATTTGATTGGACACAACAAGTGTGGAAACAAATGGTTGATTTTCTGGTTGAGTGCTAATAGAACCAATCACACCGTCGCTAGCATGAATGTCCTTACCAGATGGAGAAGGAGGAACAATAAAATTTGGTCGTGATGCATTCAAAATATTTTGATAAAGTGTGCCAGATTGAGAATATATTAAATCCAGATACTAGGCACGAGCAATTATTTACCCTTCAGTGAGAACACCACCTTTGGCCACGTCCTTGGTGATAGATGGCAACAAGGAATTTATAAACCACTAAGCTAAAATCTGATCTGGAACAAAGGTTTTAACCATTCGACGATGACGATGCCACTTATGAATATGATCTCATATGTGAGTAGCAGTTGTATGTTTAAAGTTGGTCAAAAGTTCCCTTCCAGTTTCATATCTGATGGGTAACTAGAAGCGGGTTAGAAAAGTAGTGGCTAAAGCCGTGAAGTTATCGAAAGAAGCTCATGGTAATTTAGTATACCACTTTACAGCCGGACCAGTGAGCATTTGTTGGAAAAGATGGAGTCTAACAGAATCATCATTCAAGGAGTTTGAGGAACATCATAAATGATAATTCATAATGTGCGTAGACAGATATTCTCCAGATTTTCCATTGAAATTTGGAATATCAGAGGGTAATTTATGAGGAATCACCGACCACTAAGGTAAATAATGAATGGGATCATTAGTGATACAGTTTAAATCATGTAACTCTAGTGTTACAACAAATGACAATTGTCGATTTAGATTGGGTTGAGCGTAACAAGGGTAAGATGGAATTTCCTGGGCAATAGGCCATTGTGCATCAATATAAGGAATATACTGTTGGTAACCCTGATAGGGGAAATTTTGTTGACCAAACCCTTGATAGGCTTGTTTACCAAAACCTGGATAAGCTAGATACTTTTGGAATTTATGTTGTGGCTGCCATGGTATTTGATAATACAGTTGTTGCCCACCAGGATAAGTTGGACCAGGTTGTGAATAGATGAGACCAGTAGAAACCTGTGACAAGGGTAAACTGGCCTGTGGTTGTGAAATTCTTGATACTGACGTTTATTGTAAACCAACCTGGGAAGACGGAGTTTGTAGATCCAAAAATTTATGGTTAAGGGTTGAAGGACCCACCTGAGAAGGATGAGCTATGACCAAGGACGTAATAACAAGCGTAGTAGGTACAGATGGAACAGGTTGAACTAGTTGATATTGGTACACAACTGTTTGTGGTTGAACATGCAAGGTAGGATGCCATTGACAAACAGGCATTCTGACATAAGAATGACCTAAAAATGAAGGAGTACTGCCATATGGGGTAATTTGGGTTCCCCCCCAGCATATGGAGCATAAGAATATTGAAAATACCGACCTTCATATGATGGGAGTCCAATAGAAACTGGATAAGATGGAAAGTAATTGGATGGACCAACCTGATATTGAGTTGATGATGTCAATAAAGGTTCAGGTCGTTGAATACTCGTAAGAGAGGAACCAGATAAAATTCTAGATGATGGTAGGTTCCATTTAAAGATTGGTAACCCTATGGGACGGATAGACCACCATAAAGATGAGACTCAAGTGTCATAGAAAACATCAAAGAGGTAGCAACTGTAGATGTTTTTTCAATTGTAACAAATGGTACAGTCTAGGATGTTGTCTCAGCCATGGTTAAATAACCCAGTAAATACTCTTAAGAATCTACGGGAACCTAAGACTGAGTAGGATCAACAGGATCAGTGTGGGTCAAACGAGGAAAAGATAGATAAATATGAAGCCCTGACCCAAAATGAGTTGGAGTTGTAGGGTTTGTCTCTTCCTGAGCTTATTCCTCAATTGAAATCAAACCAGGTGGAAGTACTTCACCGTCAAGCCCAAGATAAATTTCAGACAGTAAACTCTTTGGTAAAGAGGAAGACTCAATAGTTACAGATGATTGAGGATGAGTCGGTTGATCGTCCTCCAGCGTGGGAAAAACTTCTTTTTGTTGAAATTTTGGATCAAGATGTTCTGGAAAAATAACAACAGGTTCCGGATCAAATTCCGGTTGAACAAATTCGGGTTCTGGATTTACCGTTTCACTAGATTCAACTTCAGTGTCCTCAGGTAACTGTGAGGGTTTTGTCTCGATGGTAGCAGATAAACCTGGATTGCTAGAAATGACTCGATACTCGATACTCAAAGGATCATATGACTCCGGTAAATTAGATGAAGATGAAGCACCAAAGGTTCCAGAGGTATCGGACTCGGTAGGACGAGCTCGCCTTCGTCAACTAGGTGTAGTTTATGGCGGTAAAGGTGGTTTATTCACTGTCATATGCGAATGACGGGGAAAGGGTTGATCTTCTTCCACGATTTCTCATTGATTTTATTACCAAAAAAAAAAAAAAAGGGTAATGCTAGGAAAAATGATTACCAAGCAATTGTGAACTGCAATATACTGCCCTAGTAAACCAAGGACTTATGTACGTGGAGGAAATCTCCCCGAATGTTGTGTTCGATGTATCACAGTGTACAAGGCGGCCGACTCGGTTACATATGGATGGTAAGCAACCTAATGTTGTCCTCCCAAATATACTCGATGGTACATGGATACCCAATCCATATTAGTTGTCTAATGCGAAACCACACAGTGAGAGCATCCCTTTATACTTTTCATACTAAAACACCGCTCGATATACTCAAGACGTGGAAGAGCTCCGATATACTTACGCATGTGGGATGGGGTATCACACTAGGAATGTATCGTGGACAATTAACGATAGCTGCTATGTTTTACGATGTCGGTACACGTCTCTAGCCTAGGCCTCTAAATGTTATAGTTAAGTGACAATTCTCCCTTAGGTTAATTGAGATAAATTTTAAGTTGATCTTGCTTAGAAATTTTCCTTTCAGGTTCACTGCGTGATGTATTTGACATTCCTAGAATGCAACAAATATGATAAGCATTCGTTTCGATTCGATTTCGACAATGAAAACCCTAACTACAAGGGATATAACAACTAGATTGTAAGAAATCAACATTGAGCACATCTAAATGCAAATTCCCTAACTATTCCTATGCAACACTCACAAACCCTATATGCAAATGCATGTTTTTCTTTTTTATTTATTTAAAGTGTGAATGAATGAAGAAGAAACTAAGATGCACAAACAATCAATCAATACTTTCTAGAGAAACAAAGACTCGTATGACAATTCCTATTTTCGAAAATAAAGAACTTATCAAATGTAAACTTTAAACTTTGGAGCTATTTCAACAATGATAAATAAAACAAGGAGAAACATTGAACAAAAATACATCCAAAGTAAGCAAGGATAGTAGAAGCAATATGGACTCTAGAGGTAATCAAACACTTGAAAAATCAGCAAACAAGACACTGAATTGGATGGAAAAAGACAAAAATATGATGAATTTTGGTTGGTCACAAGAGAAACGCACCCCTGAGTGGGAGATAGTGTGTTGCAGAGCACTGTCTCTAAGCCAACAGTGCTTTGCATAGCACTGTGTCAAGACCAACAATGCGTTGGTGCCAGAGGAATCTCAAAACAGACAAGAAAACACACTTCTTTCACCAAAACACATTCAAATGACTGTAATGAAGCAAGTAAAGTCTACTAGAGGCTGACAAACAAGGATAAAACCACCAAGGATGATCAATCTGTCGCGAGTATGGTCACCAATTTGTTTTACGGAAATCAAACCTACGGATATATAAGTTTCCCTAAGACACTTGACCTTTTCCTTAAGATAAACAGATAAGAGAAGAACACCTACTTGTGATCCTTCACTATTCTTCATCTCCCTTTTGTCACTTTCGTTGCTCTCAATCGAATTGAACTCACTTGATTGGTACCTGCAATTGCTAACAAAAGACATAAAATGACATAAAGGCATATGATCTATTCATCTTAATCAAACTGAATCGATTTCATTTGAAAATACATATATAAAAGCATGAACACATGTATTAGGAAAGGAAAAAATCTCTTTATTATAAGGTAGAAGGAGAAGATACAACCATTTGGGTCGATTTGATGTCAACTCACTCCAGCTTCAGTCTTATCCTCATCACATCAGCAGCATCACTCCAATAGCATAAAATTACATTCAAACAACACCTCGAAGAGCTATAATCTCTTCAGCATAACTCTACAAATTCAAACTCTTGCTCCCCTTTTCGCACTATGATCAGTGCTCAATTTATAAGACATGAGGGTAGTTTGGCATTAATTGGTCATTGAATGGATTTTCCATAAATGGATGAGGAAGTTTCCTTGTTCAATGGGATAGGACGATAAGTGATTTAATGGCTCCATGGTGTTCATATTCAAAGTTATTAAATAGCATGATAGTTGGAACAACTTCTAGAAGCCATTAGAAAGTGGGAAGATTCCCAGAATCCTTTGAACAATTCACTCCTAGTTGACCAATGCACTGTTAGGTGGGCCTAGGTTCTCTGCAACGCTGCATTGCATGGGAGTAAGTGCTCTGCTAAGCACTTACTGTAGTCTAGCGGTGCGTTGTTGGCTCAATGGGGCATTTCAATTTAACTTGAAGCAATGGAACTTTCATGGATAAAAAACAACAATGGGATGACTTTTTTAAGGCAATTAGCAACTAATTTAGATTATGATAGACCCTAATTATACTGATCTGAGTTTGGGAGTGCTGCCAAAATTGACCTGTAACATATAGAAATTCAATTTCAATGACCTTAGTTTCTAATGTTTCAGGGGCTTCAATTTCAACTGCGTCGGACTCATCAGCTAGTAAGGACGTAATTCATGGTTCTTTACTTATGGGAAGTGATGATTCTGTTTGGTTAATTTTAGATGTGGTTCCAGAAGGGGTAGCTTCCAAATTACCATCTTCGGTAGTTTGTGTTCTCTTATTCTTACGATGACCAGGTGTTTCCTCTGTAGGTAAAGGAGGAAAAATTTGCATTATATCCGAACAATGGGGTTGTTGATGGTGTTCTTCCACAATGGATTAATCAATTTTAAAAATTAACAACACAAATAAAATAAAAGGGTAACTAGGAAAAAGGTTTTACCAAGTAACTTTGAATTGCAATATATTGTTTCCAATATGTGCAAGAAATCTCCAAAAATGTTGTGTTTAGTGTATCACATTAGACAAGGCGATCAACTTATTTACCTATGGAAGGATAGCAACCTATAGTGGACTTCCAAAATATACCCGAAGGTACGTGGAAGCGCAGTCCGTGGTAGTGTTGACTAATGTGTCTTGTACAATAGGAAGTATTTCGATATATTTTTCATACCCAAAGGTACATGGAGAATGATCCAATATACGTACGTAAGTGGAATACCGACTACCCCCAAAATGTAACATAGACAAAGAACTATTTCATTTCAACGAATATCTATCTACAAGAAGGAAGAAACAAAGAATGATCCATCAATCAAATATGCAACAAACAAGAGCTTCCTAAGAAGATATTTCAATGCATTATTCCAATGCAACTAAAAAACCCTATATGCAATGAAAAAAATATAATTTTCTTTTTCTTTTTCTTTTCAATTTCAAATGCAATGAAAATGAAAGTGAAGTTAGATCATTAACCAAAATAAATCACACATATCGCAATTATAATATGAAAATTGTTTTATCTAATCAACAATCAAGCCAAGTGTTCATAAACCCTAATTGATAAGAAGAAATAAAACTAAACAATTTATCATCAAAAGGCAATCAAAACAAAGTGTAAACACATTGATGGCTTCTACAGAGACAATGACTAGTACAGAGACTCAGGAAATTTCAATGGAAAAAATCAAAACTCAGAGAGAGGCATAGAGATGTAATTTTTGCATCCTACATGAACCATCATAGTCTAGAAATAAGAACTAGTGTGATGCATCACACTTACATAGAGGGATAGCTGCGCTGGGTCGCTTCATCTCAAACCAGAAAGTGAATTGGGGCTAATTTTGTTTAAATAGTGAAACAAAAACCATACCAGGCTTATACTAATGCTTTCCCAAGACTAGTTACTTTGCAAACAACTCAATTTAAGTCAGATTGAAAGGTCTAAAATGAATAGGCAAAGGAGACCACTATAGGAACATCTTGGACCATATGGACCAATAGATAAGGAGCTAATCTGCAAAACCAGAGATTTTGTGTTCAATCCTCAGTGGAGTCGCCAAGTTGTTATATGGAAAATTCTTCTCTACGGAAAAAAGTGAATTCCCTATATATAGTGGTCTGATATAGAAACAATAGAAAAAAACACTTGTGTTTTCCATAGATAATTAGAAAATGGAGGAGAAATCCTACCTAGAGTCCAATGCAATTCCCCCTCTTCTCTTGGATTGTAAACTTTAGCTCCAACTCCAATTACTATAAATGAGACCCGCAAAACAATTACAACAAGCAAGAGAACTAGAAGATATACATAACATAGACCAATATCTCTAATCAATGAATCAAGAGGGAATTCAAATACATAAGCATCAAACTGACACAAGTATAGGAAAACAAAGCTTTTTGTATTAATAAAATGTAGGAGAAGATTACAACCCTTTGACAGTTCTTGACAATGTAGATGTCTCCCACCAAAACTTGTCATTCCTTAGCCAAAACAAGCTTTCAATCTCAAGTCAAGGATGGTAATGGATCCTTACATAAAAATCAACAAAATTAGGTCATATCCAGGAGTCTCTAAAGTCCAACCGAGACTCTATGGGAGGTAGTGAATTTATAGGGTAAATAGGGTAGTTTGGGTTTTACCAATCTAGGACTTCAATCCACATATGAGGGAGGATAAGCTCTAGGGATAAAAGATAAGAACTCTAGGATAGGAGTTCAAGGCCCCAATCAATATTAAATGGTTAAAAACACCTTAGAAGCTTCTAGAAAGAGAAGTTTCGTAATTATTTTTTATATTTCCAAAAATTCTAGAACCATTACACCTAACAACAAAGGAAAACTCGACATAATGGCCAAGGAAAAGATTAAGGGAGGAACACCCTAGCTTAGAGTGATGTCATGTAGTAGTAAAAGTGTTTGAAAAGTTGAAAAATATCTCTTAAATATGAGCACTCCATTCCAAGAGTAAAATGGCGATAATTGTGACTTAAATCATGGTTCTAGACCCTAGAAGGGTCCTCCTCAAAAGAACAATTCAAGAATTTTCAAAGGGATTTTATGAGGAATTACACATCTTTTGAGGCATGACTCACATATTTGCAAGAGATACCACAAAGGATAAAGTGGCACGACAACCTATGATTTAACTGAACATTCAAAGCACTCTAAAGAGAACCCTACTTCTAAGGCTTCGCTCCCATTTATTATTTTTGTATGGATTGGGGTTTGATATGAAGGATGTATACAAGTGAGAGATTCATTATCAAAAGCCATGGTTGGAATTGAGGTAATTCCACTCCAAGTTTAGTCAAATATCTTTAGAATGAGGAATTCAGGGACAACTTCAATGTGAGGATTTTCCATCTCTCTTTCCCTTTCATGGATGATTAGGGTGGATTTTTGTGAGGGTAGTCATGCATTTTTATACTAAAATAACCTTTGGAGAAGAGAAAATTTTTCATATGGTTTGTCCTAGCCAAGGATAAATATTAAGTGTAACATGTTAACTTTATCTTGATCTTGATGTGAAGTCATATTTAAAGAATAATGTATTTCACATTGTTCATTCAATAATAAGGTGATCCTTATGTCTACTTTATATTGGATTTCATATTATGTTATTTTTTTCCTTTGTTCAATGATTGCACATTTCTGCGGTTGTAATTTTATGGTTTTGATGATGCATCTTATATAAGGGCTTCCACGTGTTCATGCTTAATCTAAAAAAAATATTGGACAAAGTATGGCATGTTAATGCATGCCTTAAATATATATTCTCAATTTCATTCAAACCCTCTTACTCTTTGATAATCACTCCATCGCCCAATTACATGGATATTCGTATTCGTCCACCAAATTTTTACTCTAAAGAACATATTGAACATTCTTTTATAGTTTTCCCCCCATTTTCCAAAAAAGAACAAGCTTGGAGTGAAGGAAATAATTGTTGTGATCACACTCTGTAACTTACTTAAATGCCTTTAGGGTTGCACTTTATTCAAAGACTTGAATATCTTTGAATGCAAGTCTAGGAAGTTAGAAGCACCTACAAAGACATTCATTTATGTGATTTTTGTCCATGTCTCCTCTCTTTCATAGATATCACTTTGATTAATCATCTCAAGTCCAAAGGAAATTTCTAAATTAACCCTAAGTTACTTTTTATTTCTTTATTAATTTTTATTATCATTTGTTTGTTTGAACCCTAATAAAAGTACCTTAATTAATATACATCCCTAGATAGATAGTTAATAGTAAAACCCTAATCAATGTAGGCCCCTTATGTCTTATCTTTACCCCACCTCTCCTAGAATTTCTCAAACACAGTGGTGACTCCAGTCTCTCCTTCCTCCTGGTTATAGTATAATGCTTCACTATAACCATCAAACTACAATTACTACACCCTAGTTCACACATAATTTATCTTTATCACTCTCAAGAAGGGAAAAAAAAAGGTTGGGGGGTGCAAGTTAAGTTTGGGTTGTTGTTGCAAGTTGCCCTCTATCCCTAGGTGGGGATCCCATTGATAGGCCCTTGAGTGTCATAGTCATTATGATAGTGATGTGTTTCGATGCAAGAGAAACTCTCTCATTATTCTCCATCAATAATTAACGTTGGTGGATGAAATTGTATGCCCTTTGTATGTTTCATTTCATCTTGTGAAACCATGACACGTAATGAAGTGGTACACCCTCCCTATGTATGCCTCCTATTGAAGAGAAATCAGAATGTTATCCATATAGATTAAGAAATCCAAACATAGTGATATGTTGGTAAGTACTAGGCCAACCTAAATTCAATCACTTCAACCTACACGATAGAGAGATGTGCCTAATGCTTTAAACTAAATTCAATATTTCATATACATGTAGATTAATTTTTCGGGTTATTATGTTAATGATAACCACTCTCTAGAAAAATTGCCCTTAATTTGTTGTAACTTAAGCTAGGAGTTCATGAATAATAACTTTGATAATCCTAAAGACATAGACTAGCACACCTCACCTTTGGAGATCCAAATTGGGCACATATTTGCACATAAATAGCCAAATGACCAACAACATTGGCAATAACTAGTGGAGATAACCCCTTTGTGCTCTTCACAACTACTTATATATTTATACGAGAGATATCCATCTATTTATTTAACCATGACTTGCTTAAAGAGTAATTAAATTAACATGTATTTGGTCATTAATGGGTTTATAGTAGGTAGTTTATGGCCTCATGATATTGGGCGACCCGTGATATTTGCCCATGATATCAGCATGGGATGAATCCTATCTAGAGGCTTGAATAACTCTATTGTAATTTTCCTTAAGAATCATTTGTTTGGTTATCTTAGCTAGATTAGCTAAGGAATAATAAATATCTATTTGGGTGTTATTTTTCCCAAAAACAGGGTTCCAAGGTAATTCGCTAATGTCCTTTTGTGGTTTGAGTTTGTTTACTTTGTTTTTCATTATGCTCGAGTGGCCTTTGTTGGAATCATAGACAGAAATGTATCATATATAATCTTGGATTGACAACACTACTATCTAAATGTATAGATCTATAAACACCATGTGTAGATGTAAAGTCATAAGATCTATTTATGAATTATTTGGTTATGAATCTAGAGAAATTGATCAATGAGAGATAGTAAGTGGTGTTTTGAGTGTTTAATCTCCATGATGTTGTGCCTCAATAAAAAAACCTAAGATTGGGTAAATCTATGAGAAATCAAAAATATATTTCCTTTTACCGCAGTTATATGATGAAGAAAGAGGAACATCCTATGTGAATTGGTCATGGTGGAGGGAAACCATTGCACTTTCCCTTGCACTAGATTAAAATCTCAAAATCTATTTTTCACTATACTATTGTAGGCAAATGTGAATTTTTTGAATGGCATATTGTATATTTACCTATGGACATATTCCCCTCATGTAGAGTTGTGTAGATATGTTATACACAAAGCTAATTGTTGTATTGATTGAGTTATATCTTCTAATCATGATTATATTTATCTTGCATAGAGAATCACACATGTATTGTTGTAGGTATACAGGAATGGAGACATACTACCTAGGTTTTGATTTGAAGCAATGTGAAGGAATTATCACTAATGTTATAGATAAAACGATGATGGGAGTGTCTTGCAACTACCAAATTCATTCTTTGGGAAGATGAATATGTTAATAATATTGGGCTATTGATGTACTTAGAGCCAAGTCTTAGGTACCACTAGAGTGGGTCATGATCAAATCATCTAACATAGAGAATGCACCCAAAGACTTTTAGATACCTTATTCATAAGACACATGAATGTGATTGGTGTAGTGGTGAGCCCAAAGGACACCATCGCACCTCTTCCAAAAGGTTGTCCTATGAATGTCTTCCTTCTTGATTCAATGCTAATCTAATGCTTCCATATTTCTTCTTTATAAACAAAGTGATCCCCATGGAGACACACTTGGTTTGATTTATACTTTCTGAAGCAATTTTCATAATTACACCTTAAACTCCAATAACTTTGTAGTACTCATCTAATAAGGAGCCTAAGACGCAAGTTATAGGCACAAGGTCTATTAAGAAAGAAATATCTCTTAAGAGGTAGCCCTAATATCTCCTTCGGGAATACATTATTGAATTCATGCAAGAAGGTATAGTCCTTAATCTTGGGACCTTTATCCTCAACCAATCCTAGAATATGGATTACATACAACTAGTAGATCAAAAAATTTCCTTCTCTTGTCAAGCTTCTTCTCCTTCTTGTCCTTCCATGTCTTACGTAATTTTGTGCGCTTATATACTAAACATAATAATACTTAGCTCTCCTTAAAGTCTCATCCAAAGTTGAGGCTCATCAAGATCAATTATTTTTTTATAGGACTAAGTTAATCCACTTATTAAGAGATGTTTATTCTTCATCTTTTCATCCTTGATATATTTAGCATGCCTCAATTTCTCCAAGAACTTATTCACATACTCGTCCATGGTCGTATGTATCAAGTTTAACTTATGGAATCATTTGATTTTATCATCATAGTATTAGTTAGAAAGACACTTTTGTTGAAGTGCTTCTTGAATTTCTTCTAAACAATCTCTCTCATTAATCTTCTTGACTTGTCTAAGATGCTTCCACTATATCACAACTCTACCATTCACGTTGAATATGGATACTCTAGACTTTGTATTGCCACGATAATCGTAAATTTGGAAATATCTCCTTATCCCCATAAGCCAAGCCTATGCTTCCTATCCTAACTTTACCTCACCATAAAATGTAGGTGGCTTCAGTTTCTTAAGTTCTCACAATGATTTATCTCTAAACATAATCCTTTTCAAACACATATGACAAGTAAAGATTTAATCCTTTAAATCTCTTTGAAACCACTATTCACTATGTGTATTTTCTTTCTTACACTATCTCAAACAATGTTAAAATTTGATTGGTCCTTTCTTAGGAGCTATGTGTACTTAAAGTTTAACTAATCATAATAAAAAACCTATTTTTCTTTATTGAAAAAATCATGATCATTAATATGAGCCTTAAAAGAACAACCATAAATGAATAAACAAAAATAGAAAAATGACCTCACAAAGAGTGCTACCTCTATAAAAATGAAAAACACTCATTGATCCTCATATGTCATCCCCTCAAAATTGATTCACAACAAATTTCTTCTCACACCAAGGATGCAAAAGACATGTGAAGTATGAACCGCTTTCCACTTATCATTGCAATCGTATGGGTCCATGCCCCTTAACAACATGGGTCTTAACATCACTTAAACCAAATATGCCATTGACCTGGCTCCCACAAAGGAAACAATACTAGTTCTTTATAGCTATCATATGCTTCGCAATGCAAATTAAAATACTATTCAATTGCCTTGAGCATAAAATTAATTTCCCATTAACAAAAAAATATTTAAAAATCTATTTCTCTTCTACTTTTGAGGTTGGACATTTTTTTAAATATGTATTTCTAAAAAGAAAAAACAACTTCAAAACCTACCCTTGTAATCTAATATTATATTATTTGTATATAGTATTTTTTTAAATATATGTCACATATATGGAAGGAAAAATTGAAACCTTAACCCTAAAATGAAAAACTTCTACAAATGCCTTCCCTCCCACCTAAACACACCTCCCACAAAACACTAAATATAGCTAGCACTTTATGTAATCCCATTGTTGTGATTATGCTATGTTGCTCAGAGTCACCTTCTTGGTAAAAAAAAATTAACCATAATGAAAATTTTGTATTTATATGCAAGTTTGCACCTGCATCACAACAAATAGATCAAATGGTACATAGCTATATCTTCAAAAAAATTCATGCGCCCCCTTATCCAACAAAGCTGTATATTTTTCCAGAGGGACTCCAAACTAAATAAAAAATGAGGTTTTGTAAGTATATACCTTACAAAACTAACCCACTAAAATACAAAATTTACATGTCATATTAGCACGGATTGATAATGCAATCCTTGGTAATTGTGCAAGGAAAAGGAGAAAGCCTCATTAGACCATTGATTTTGAAATCTCTCAATCTTTATTTACACTCTTCATTAGCACATAAGCTCACATTTTTATTGAGATCACAAAGAACATAGAAATATGTTATTGAATAAAACTCTTCTACTACTTTCATAATTATTTTCATAAGACTTTCAAATGTTGCCCCTCGAAGAGGATCCCTTCACCAAATGTTGAATAAGGAGGGAGTCTCCCAAAACAGTGAGAGAAGCTACTTGATTTTATTTGACTAACTAAATCCCTTTGTAGAATACATAAGCTTCAGTTTGGTTGTTTGTCATGCATCTCAAGCCCCATGAATAGTATGCAACTTCAACTTCCTCAAGGCCATTGAGCACGCCAACCCCTTCATCCTCCCGACCACCGGTCACCTTCTTGTCAACCTTGATATGCATCTATGCTAATTTATTTTATACTTGTATGTTTTTTATTTATAATCTAGTCTTCCTTTTTATTAAATTTAAGTATTTCATTTTATTTCACATATTTCAATGTGGCGTAAAAATTGTAACTTTAATATATAATTTATATTTATTTTCCACCTTCATTAGCACATAAGCTCACATTTTTATTGAGATCACAAAGAACATAGAAATATGTTATTGAATAAAACTCTTCTACTACTTTCATAATTATTTTCATAAGACTTTCAAATGTTGCCCCTCGAAGAGGATCCCTTCACCAAATGTTGAATAAGGAGGGAGTCTCCCAAAACAGTGAGAGAAGCTACTTGATTTTATTTGACTAACTAAATCCCTTTGTAGAATACATAAGCTTCAGTTTGGTTGTTTGTCATGCATCTCAAGCCCCATGAATAGTATGCAACTTCAACTTCCTCAAGGCCATTGAGCACGCCAACCCCTTCATCCTCCCGACCACCGGTCACCTTCTTGTCAACCTTGATATGCATCTATGCTAATTTATTTTATACTTGTATGTTTTTTATTTATAATCTAGTCTTCCTTTTTATTAAATTTAAGTATTTCATTTTATTTCACATATTTCAATGTGGCGTAAAAATTGTAACTTTAATATATAATTTATATTTATTTTCCACAATTATATTGTTACATTTTTTTAAATACCTTTTCTAACCTCAAGTTCATTTATAAAATGAGCATAGATCCATTTTAATCTTTCATTTTTGAACCGAGGCACTCTCCAACCCAGTATGGTAGAAATGTAACATAACATAATGTAACCATTTTAACTTGGTAACATAATAATAATAATAATAG
The DNA here is from genome assembly GCA_034641835.2 of Pinus albicaulis. Lineage (NCBI taxonomy): Eukaryota > Viridiplantae > Streptophyta > Pinopsida > Pinales > Pinaceae > Pinus > Pinus albicaulis. Next base: position 1,728,204,422 of record CM076575.1, on the reverse strand, counting down.
CAACATAAAAATAACTTGTAAAAATAAAATAAAAATAACCCTATAAAAATAATAGAAACACATGTTATTCATGTGGAATGTAACATAACATAATGTAAACATTTTAACTTGGTAAAATAATAATAATAATAACAAAATAAAAATAACTTGTAAAAATAAAATAAAAATAACCCTATAAAAGTAAAAGAAACACATGTTATTCATGTGGAATATAGCATATTAATGAAGGAAATTAAACCAATTGAGATCCATCTTGACTCTAAATATACCATGTGCCAAGAGGGATCAAATCTCTTGAGATGCAAACCTCTTTTAAAGTGAAAAGAGATTTGATCCCTCTAAGCGAGCAGATCCAAAGTTAAGATGGATTTAAACTGGTATCAAAGAAAAAGATATCACAATAAGACAAAGCACAAACACCCTACTACAAAAAACCCCTTGGTCAATATGCATCCTCCAATTTTTTATTTTTTATTTGTGATATTTCATTTATAATAGAAAAATTTTGTCACCATACAAGTCATCATTACATCTCATTGATATTACATTATACTACATCTTATGTTATATTTTCAATTTCAATTTACCTTCTATATCGAAACTAAACTCTTATGCTTATTTGAACTTCACAAGTTTTATTATGCTAACACAAAATAAAAATGAAATATCTTTTAACTCTCAGTACTTAGCGCTTTAACATATCTAAGCACTGTGACATTATCTCATTCATATTACATTACACTACATCTTATGTTTTATTTTCAATTTCAATTTACTTTCTTTAACATATCTAAGCACTATGACATTATCTCATTCATATTACATTATACTACATTTTATGTTTTATTTTCAATTTCAATTTACTTTCTTTAACATATCCAAGCACTCATATTATCTCATTCATATTACATTATACTGCATCTTATGTTTTATTTTCAGTTCCAATTTACTTTCTACACTGAAACTAAACTCTTATGCTTATTTGAACATCACAAGTTTTATTATGTTAACATAAAATAAAATAAAATATCCTTTAACGCTCAATATTTAGCACTTTAACATATCTAAGCACTCTCACAATAACATGTCCCAAGGACTTCATTATTTATTTTAACATTATATTTTTTATTATTATGATCTATATTTCTTACTTCTTTAACTCTCAATACTTAGCACTTTAACATATCTAAGCACTCTCACAATAACATATCCAAGGACTTCATTATTTATTTTAACATTATATTTTATTATTATTATGATCTATATTTCTTACTTCATTTTATGCCACTGACTACTTTTTATTATTATGATCTCTATCTCTTAATTTCATTATATGCCATTAACCACTTTTATGAAAAAATAAAAAAATTAATGATACATCTCATTGATATTACATTATACTACATCTTATGTTATATTTTCAATTTCAATTTACTTTCTATACCGAAACTAAACTCTTATGCTTATTTGAACTTCACAAGTTGTATTATGCTAACACAAAATAAAAAAATATCCTTTAACTCTCAATACTTAGCTCTTTAACTCCGGGATGTGGGTGCCTCGTAGAGAGCACTCAACACACCACATGGCCTCCCCAGCGCTGCGCAGTTGTCCTCGCCACAAGGCAGCACATGGCCTTGGCATGGGTGCCATTAAATATGACACATTGGTTCCGCAGTTCGGCGCCATTACTGGTATTCAATTCGTTTGTTGTGAATTTACTCTCGTCAGTCCCGATTGCAAAGCGCCTTGGCCATTTATGGGCAATGGCATCGTCTCCTCTCAGCATTTCTCCCTCTGTCTCTCTGTCAAATTGGCTCTCGGCTCTGTTAATCCTTGTTGCGCCTCTACCCCTCTCTCAACCCTTCAGACACCCTCTGCCCATTCACTCCACGCTGTTTATAGTCCCACTGCTCGCCCTCCTCACTCAGCTTCTTTGCCTCACCTGCATTCTCAAAATTTTGTCGCCTCCATGCCTCGCCACCATCGCATGCATTGTCGCCCTCCCAACTTCCCATCCCTGCCATGGCGGAGCACTCTCTGGATTTCTCCCTAGACATGGATGCACCAAAAGTTCTTGACCCTCAACACCTCTGCCCATATCTCTCTTCGAATTCCTGAAGCTCAGTCACGCCCATCTATTTCGAGGTCCAGGAAGAGGATGCAAAAATCAACTCTGTCTCCCTCTTACCTTCAGTAACCCCGAAAAATGATGGCTCTGCCCGTCAAACCTTCTAAGGATTCATCAGAGAACGTTGGTAGCAGCAGTTCCGTAGAAGGTGGCAAAGCAAAAGTAACGAGTGCTCATTCCACCTCCACGCCTGATTTGGACCCCCAGTTATCCAAGCCAGAGGACAACCCCTCCAATTCTGGTTGCTACATAAAGGAAGAGCAAGCTCCTCAATAAATTCAGGTGCCAAGGACTAGAACACCTAGCGCAATGGTTCCTCCTTTTCTAGCTTTTTCCAACTTAATTATAGTTTCTATGTTTATTTATGTTTTGCACAGCAAACTTAGTTACTAGGTTCTATTGTTTAATGTTGGTTTCCCCTTTAGGGGCAGCTCCTATTGTGCTCTGTGGACTGGTTTATGGGTTGGTCTCTCCCTAGGGGCAGCCTCATTTTTGTATTTTTGAATTTTCTCTTTCACACTAGAATTGGCTAACTTAGTGATTCCGGTCAAGATGCTAAACTGTATTTTTTGTATCATATAATAAACTCTAGTCATATTTTGAAAAGAAAAAAAAAATACTTAGCGCTTTAACATATCTAAGCATTTTCACATTATCTCATTCATATTACATTATACTACATCTTATGTTTTATTTTCAATTTCAATTTACTTTCTTTAACATATCTAAACACTCACGTTATCTCATTCATATTACATTATACTACATCTTATGTTTATTTTGAATTTCAATTTACTTTCTATACCGAAACTAAACTCTTATGCTTATTTGAACTTCACAAATTTTATTATGCTGACATAAAATAAAAATAAAAATATCTTTCAACTCTCAATACTTAGCACTTTAACATATCTAAGCACTCTCACAATAACATATCCAAAAAGTTTTCATTATTTATTTTAACATTATATTGTTTATTGTTATGATCTATATTTCTTACTCCATTTTATGCCACTGACTAGTTTTTATTATTATGATCTCTATCTCTTAATTTCATTATATGTCACTCACTATTTTCGTGAAAAAAAATAATGAAAAAATAAAAACAAATAATGATACATCTCGTTCAAATTACATTATACTACATCTTATGTTTTATTTTCAATTTCAATTTACTTTCTATTCTGAAACTAAAGTCTCGTGCTTATTTGAACTTCACAAGTCTTATTATGTGAAGATAAAATAAAAATATCGTTTAACTCTCACTACTTGGTGCTTTAACATATCTTAGCACTCTCAATAACATATCCAAGGACTTCTTTATTTATTTTATCATTATATTTTTTTATTTTTCTGATCTACATCTTACTTCATTTTATATACTTCATTTTATATTTTTAATTATTATGATCTCCATCTCTTATTTCATTTTATGCTACTGACTACTTTTTATTATTATGATCTAGATCTCTTAACCTCATTTTATGCCACTGACTGCTTTTTATGAAGAATTAAAAAAAGTAATGATACATTACATTTTTATCTACATTGTATCGTAAAATACAATTTTTCGAGTTGCAAAAAATTAAAATCACAGCGCATAAAAAAAAGTTATGATGCATTACATTTTTATCTAAATTGTATTATAAAATACACTCACTTCATTCGCTGCAATTTATCAAGTTCTAAAAAAATTAGAAACACAGCACAAGCTCTCATTCACAATTGTGATTCAACACTGAAACACACCATATGACGGATCACATAAATTCATAAAATATTACACCTGGAGGTGCCTTTTTTCACTGGTCCCAAATGTTCCAAATCCCAGGGATGCCCATTTTTTTCAATGGTCCCAAATGTTCCAAATCTCAGGGATGCCCATTTTTTTCAATGGTCCCCACTACACAAACAAGACTCCCACATTACATAAATCTATATAACTCAAAAACACTGAAAAACACTATATGACAGATCACATAAATTCATGAAATATTACACCTGGGGGTGCCCACCAAGACTACAGTGTTTGTATAGATTTTATGCAGAAACAAAAATGGAATTGCATTTCAGATGCCACAGATGAAAGCGGTAACTTTGATTTCAATAATGTCTTTGGGGAAGGTAGTGGGGTCTTAAAACGACAATGCACCAAAACTCAGAACCTACGATGCTCAACTAAATACCATCCAGAAATTTCATACTCCAATTGTTACACTAAAAATGAAACCTGCAAAAGAATCTGCAAACAAACGAGATAAGAAAAGGATACAAAAATTCATATAGTATCAAGAGCGAGCCAATACCAACAGAACTGCGACAACCCAGAGAAAAATGATACTGAAATTAAAACCCTTCGACACATGGGAAAAGCGTCATGTATAATAAACCTGAACTCTCAGAACAGCTGCATCAATAAACGAGGAACAAGTGCTAACTGGATGCATGACAGCGGATAATGGCATGCAGAAAATGCCACAACATATTGTGGGAGAATGACAGCGGAGCAAGAACCAACATGGAAAAGTCATGCGGCATCGTGAATCTGTGGCATTTCACCAACTCTATTATCAACTGTTAGTTGTGACAGTATTTATGCCAATAGACATCCCCACTATTGAATGTTTATAGATTAATCTTTCTTTTAATCCAAATCTTTATCTTAGGGTCATAAATGATAGATGCTGGCATATTCTCTTCGTCTCCTCTACATCAATGGATGGAATTTCAAATAGTAACTCACATTTAACTAAAAATACAATTTATGAAATTACAATGCAAATTATCAAATAACAAATGGCATCATGTGAAAAAGCTGATCGGTGTTTATCAATCACATTTACTAATGTGAATATGCTTGTCAAATATTCGTTGACAGTATAATGCAGTTAAGAAACATCTAGATATGGGCTATCCATCAAAACCATCACGAACACGAAAACTTAGATCAGGTTGTGAAGCATATAAGCTATTCTTCCCACAAAATTAAGCAGCAAGGTGAACGACAGTAGAGCAAGAACAGAAAACTTCTAGATCATACAACAAAGCAAACACATTTTTAAATGCTAGATCATACAACAAAGCAAACACGTTTTTAAATAAAGTTTTACTTCTGAAAGCAAGACTAGCTAAGTTAGAAAACAGACCATAGGCAAGGGTGTGAAGACAAGCGGCATATTTCAGACATCATCTTGAATTTTGAAGATCAACACTTTGCTCGGGCATTTTTAAATCAAACACTATTCAAGTTATACCTGATAAAAATATAGCAAAAATAGTGCAGCAAACGCAATTTATGGCCTGGATGTTTAACGCTGAAAACTGGAAAGGCAAACTGCTGACCTAGAACTTGTAATTCACCACAACCGTATTTCAACACTCATTTCAGTGGTACCTCTGACCAGAATCATACATTCGACTTCCAGGATATGGTTCCCTCAAATCGTAGCCCTGACTTCTATCATAAGAATGTGGAGGATTGCCATAAAACTGCATTTCATCTCTGCGTGATTCATACCCTCCAGGGTAGACCTGATGACCTTCACCAAGGCTGGTACCATAGCCACGATGATCATCATGACCAAGCATTGCACCACCAGCCGTTTCATGATATTGTTTTGAAAGAACTGGTGGTTGATGCTGCCCAACTCGTGAAAGCATCTCATGGCGAAAAAAATCTTCTCGTCGCTTGGCATGTTGCGCTCTCAAGGCTACCATCTTTGCCTCGTATTGTTGATGAATCTCTCGCGTGCGCTGCAAGTAAAAGTATCTTTTTAAAATCATATAAAGTACCAAATCCGACAAAACATGAAAAAAGAGATCATAATAACTGCTAAAAGGCCAGTGAAACAACAAAATCATAGGGTCAAGGATTTAAACTTTATACAATAAGACATTTTCTGGCCACTCATTACAGATGACAGTCATGAGATCAGAAAAAGCAGACCCAGACTGCTTTTGTATTTGCCTAAATCTTACAAGTTACAAGAGACAAAAGACCCAATCTTAATTACAGACCTGTAATGTTCCTGAGAAATTAATTATCCAAGAGACAAAGTAGTCTCTCAATCCTCGTAGGCTATAGTTCTCAATAAAGGGGAAAACCCCAAAATATCCTGCGTTGGGCAAGTTTTGGGGCAGCTGGGCAAAGAAACCCAAAGTTCAGGTTTGGAGTGAATTTTACTCAATATTTTAAGGAAGAGAATCCCCTAAAGGAAATCTATAAATACAAGAGGGTTGAATTCATTTGATCATCATGGAATTGGATCAACTATCTCTGTTTTTTTAAGCCCAAGGCTCCGAGGGTATTAAGACCCCTTTCTTCCTTGTCAATTTCGGTGGTGAAGAATTCCACCCTAGTTGACATATTTCTATTTTTCTCATTCTGGCCTGTGAACAGGAATTCAATTTAGAAAAGGAGCAAACTTTTGCTGGTTCTTGGTCTTTGTTTGAAACACGAAAACCAATCTGGAAGGGCAGAGGAACTCTTTTAATTCTTTATTTTGGCTCAGGATAATCATCTGGAAGCCAGTGAATTTTTTCTATTTGTTTTCCCTACTTCTGCCACAGGATGCTCTCCAAATAAATCAGCAAGATATGTGACAGTGCACTTATGTCCTGAGGCAGGGTTTTTGCTAGACCAAAGTTCTGTAAGGGAAAATTGAGGGAAACAACGTCCTTAAAGCTAAGTCTAATCCATTAGGAGAATCCTGAAGCTAAGACACCCTCGCTTGGGTATTCCATAACTCACTTGCTGGAAATACAAGTCACCCTGAGGATTTTGGTGATTTTGTTGTAGGACGAAATCCCTTCCTGTTCTTCGTTGATCGGATTTTGGTGATTTTGTTGTAGGACAAAATCCCTTCCTTTAGTCCTTCCAGAGGAGCCGAGGCTGATTTGAAGATCAACGAAAAACAGGAAGGCTTAAAAGTCATAGAGCTCGTTGTAGGTGGAACTAGACCCTGGAGACTGAAGGGAGTAGTTAAAACCACACTGTTGGTGGAAGCAGGATTTGGCGATTGGACAGAACCCTCTCTGAAATGAAGATCAGAATCTCAACGAGCAGGGACTGAGCATCACGTCTATCTGAGCAGAATAGTAGCATGTAGACAAGTTCTGCGCTATAGTTAGCTTTCATTCTCTCTAGTCAGATTCTAATTGCATAATATAGTTAGAACTGTAAAGGGATCAAATTCTGTTGGCTTACAGAATCTAAAAAACATTTGAAATTTATGTCTACTGGCGAGATTTTCTGAACAACAATGTATTTGTTTAGCAGAATAGTAATGTTGTGTTGAACAGTTGACTGTGAAAGCTAAAGTTACATACTTGTTTGAGTTGTTTATTTATGAATTGCAAAGAAAAACTGTTGAATTAAACCCAGCTGAGAAAGTAAACCTAGGGCAAAATTACATTAGCACTTCACAGTGGTATCAGAACAGAAATCCTGCCAGCCTGGATGGTAATTAAAAATGGAACCACCGGAAGCAAATTTTTGGCAAAGGTATGCACAGTCTTGGAGAACGCTGGAAGAGCAGCAAGCAGAGCCTTTGAGGAAGATGGAAGAGCAGCGAGCAGAAAATATCAATAGGCTGCAAAAATGGAACAGAATATTAGAAGAATATAACAAAATGTCACATCATCTAAGAAAGAAAAAATGGGACAACTTCTGGAATAGTGGCCAGAAAAACAAACCAAGCGATACTAATCATAAGCTCAGGCCTGAAAAAATAAGTGTAAGAAAATTTGAAGCAAAGACAAAAGCGTGGACATGGTTGTACCCCCTAAAGAGGAGGTAGTTAATCAGCCAGAATTGTTTGAAGCGAATGAAGATGATGATGCATTGTCCAGCCATCAACTGAAGGATGAAATATATGCTGTAACTACCACAGCTAGTGCACCCCTAGTTATGAAAATATGGAAGATTTGGGAAAACATATTGGTTGTGGAAGTCAAAATATTGGAAAAGCTGTTGTTTCTACTGAAGAAATTGATAGCATGAATTCAGTTAGGAAACCTATTGCAGCTGGTATATCAGCTTTACATGCCAATATAATGAAAAGATACTGCCAATGAGAAACTGGAACCCAGTCTGGGAAATAAATGCAAATCTGAAGTATATACATGTAGGCTCATTAAAGCAACTGCTGATGACAGTATAGCAACCGCCTCCAATCATAAATGTGAACAGGAGATTAAACTTTTAACTCTCAATGCAGAGATTGTTTTGTCGGTTGTAGGGATTGGTATTTATTCAGCTGCATTTGGAGACACATCAAATTATGGTGATCCTAAGAGCTATAGTCCTGGAGCTTCTTTACAAAAAAGGACTACCGCTGATGTCGGGACCACTCTATCTGAAAATAACAGGGACCATACGGCAGCAAGGATTAACAAGGAATTGTCTTAGTCACAAGATTCAATGATGCAAAGAGTGAACCTGATACCGATATAGAAAGTATGGCCTGTATGGCAGAATCCTTTCCATATAAAGCCATTGAAACTAGTGTCATTACAAAGGATAATGTTAATGGTGAAAGGCCTGTAAATGAAAGCTTACCTTTGCAGATGGAATATATGCCTGTTGAAGTGCATGAAGTGAAATATTCTGTATTTGCATTCTCCTAATGAATTGCATACTGATATCGAATCTACTTCAGCTTACAATCTGTTTTTGGGTGCTGTAACTAGTAACTACTACTAGAAGTGACCACAGTGTGTTTGCAGATGCTCTTAGTGACCAGAGAGCATCTCTTGATGTGGATGGGAGTGCCCCTGTTGAAGTTCATGAAGCTCCATCTTCTGCATTAGAATTGCCTTATAGTAATGAATTCCCTGCTGATATTGGACCCACTTTACTTCAAACTTCACAATCTGCCTTCAGGCACTGAAATTACCACTAGAAGTAATGAGGATGCATCTGTAGATGAAGGACTTCAGAAAGCACATGCACCTACTTACGATGTTCCATCTGCTCTTAATGTTTCCATAACAGGGACTTATCGTCGTTTACCTAAATGTATTAAAGATATGGGTATGGAAACAACACTTTCTGGAGAAGAGCAACACCTAGGCTTGCCAAAGCTGGACACGCTGTTACAATCACGATTGCTTGAAGTATCTCTTCCAAGGGAAATTTCTATTGTAACTATATCTGATGGCAGAATGACACTTCATGATGAAGAAATATTCGAAGTTCAGCTTACACTGGGCTATCGTGGGCATTTATCTCTGTGGAGAATTCTGCACATAGAATTGCTTGTAGGTGAGAAGAGCGGACCCCTGAAGCTCACCAAAATGTGAAGGCTCAATATTGGAGATGATATGGAATGCGGAATGGCTGCAATGAAAAATCAGCTTGCAATATTATATGCTGTATTGCAGGAGTTCTGCATTGCATTATTAAGGGATACTGTGTTAAGACAGGTAAAGATTTTAAAACAGGGTAGGTGGAAAGATACAATCCACTTTCACCTTGAATCCACTTTGAGCTGATGTTGGTCATACTCAGGTCCCTCCTGATGGTGAAATTGATACAAGTGACATGAAAACTCCTGGAATAAAAATCATATGTTGGCTGGATCTTATTAAAGGAATTGGAGGGGCTGATTCAGGCTGCATACCTTTTCTCAAGATTGAACTAGAGCAAGATCAGCATATTATCTGCTCTCATAATATTCTTGTGATGAAGAACGTTTACTGTTGAGGGCTACCTCTTGCAACATACATACTCATCTGTTGAATAACAGCCAGCTTTGCCAAGCTGGAGATGATATTATTTTGAAGCATCACAAGAATAATTCCGATATGACATTGAGTAAGATATTAGACTATTTGCAAGAAAGTACTAAAGCTGATGGGCAGTGTTATGTGGCTCTTGAGATCAGAATCAGAAATGGGCGCTTTCTTCTACCTTATTCTAGGAATCTTGTTTTGTCATCTGCAGTTACAGAAGATGAAGAGGCCTTGAATCAGGGTAGCCTGACACCTATTGAAGTGTTCATCAGTCTCCGTAACAAGAGTATTTAGCAAATTTTTGCATCAATTGGAAGATTCTTGGGCCTAAAGGTGTATAAAAAGGTGCTTGCTACAGCCAAAATACTGAGATCGATTATTCCAGGATCAAATCTGCTGCTCATGGGTTTTCCAAATTATGGCAACTCCACTGGGAAAGGGACAAACTTGCAGAATCAAATTTCGGGGAATTGGATACCGCCAACTGCAGACAGCGTGAAAATGATGCAGCAGGATTGGTCATTGCTTGAGGACAAGCAATGTCGGGAAGGGGGATCTGTAATGTTCCCAAGAAATTAATTATCCGCGAGATAAAGATAAATTAATTGTAGTCTTTAGATCCCCGTAGGCTATAGTCCCCAATAAGAGGGAAAAAGGAAACCTTAAAATATCCTATATTGGGCAAGTTTTGGGGCAGCTGGGCAAAGAAACCCAAAGTTGGGGTTTGAACTGAATTTTACTCAATATTTTAAGGAAGAGAAATACAAGGTTGATCATTTGATCATCATGGAATTGGATCATTTATCTCTGTTTTCTTGAGCCTGAGGCTCTGAGGGTATTCCTTGTCGATTTCAGTGGTGAAAGATTCCACCTTAGTTGACCTATTTCTATTTTTCTCATTCTGTTCTGGTCATAGGAATTCGATTTGAAAAGGAGCAAAATCTTGCTGGTTCTTGGTCTTTGTTTGGCACAGGAAAACCAATCAGGAAGGCAGCGGAACTCTTTTAATTCTTGATTTTGGCTCAGAATAATCATCTGGAGGCCAGAAAAGTTTTTCTATTTGTTCTCCCTACTTCTGCCACAGGAAGCTCTCCAAATAAATCAGAGATTTCTGCGACAGTACGCTTATGTCCTGAGGCATGGTTTTTGCTAGACCAAAGTTCTGTAAGGGCAAATTGAGGTTAACGACATCCGTAAAGCTAAGTCTAATCCATTCGGAGAAGCCTGAAGTTAAGACACCCTCGATTGGGTATTCCGTAACTTTTTTGCTGGAAATACAAGTCAGCCTGAGGATTTTGGTGATTTTGTTGTAGGACGAAAGTCCTTCCTGTAGTCCTTCCAGAGAAGGCGAAGCTGATTTGAGGATCTACGAAGAACAGGAAGGCTTAATAGACCTTGTTTAGGTGCAACTAGAGCCTGGAGGAAAATGGAGCAGTTAAAACCGCGCTGTTGGCGGAGGCAGGATTTGGTGATTGGACAGAACCCTCTCTGAAGTGAAGATCAGAATCTCAACAAGCAGGGAATGAGCATCACGTCTATCCGAGCAGAATAGTAGCATGTACACAAGTTCTGATCTGTAGTTAGCTTTCATTCTCTCTAGTTAGATTCTAATTGCATAATATATAGTTAGAACTGTAAAGGGATCGAATTCTGTTGGCTTCCAGAATCTAGCAAACATTTGAAATTTATGTGTACTGGCAAGATTTTCTGAACAACAATGTATTTGTTTAGCTGAATAGTAATGTTGTGTTGAACAGTTGACTGTAAAACCTAAAGTTACATCCTGTGTTGGAGTTATTTATTCAAGAATTACAAAGAAAAACTGTTGAATTAAACCCAGCTGAGAAAGTAAACCTAGGACAAAATTACCCTAGCACTTCACAAGACCAGCCTAAAACGAAAAAGAATACACACACCTACCCTGAGCACAGACCATCTGTTAAAATTGGCAGCTAGGGCCAAATTCCACTTTGGACAGCTCCTATGATGTAGATAATTGCAGCCTTGAATTCCTCTTTTCGAGAGGACCTAAATCGATCTAAAGATCGTCAAATTTGGACAAGTAGAACTGGTATTTTGAATTTATTCTTCCACACGAGAATTAACTGGGCCGGCCTCTCATATACATTTCTCTCTATTTTTCTCTGAAATAGCCACAGAAAGGGAAGTTCTCCAATGAGGACATTTTGGGCAAGTTTGGGCTCGGTTTTGTCTTCTTCCTAAGTCGAGTTCCTCAGGCAGGATGGCAAGGTCAGTATGGTAAATGTTTGGGCTTGTCTATGGATGACTCTGACCGCAATTATCACCTATTTAAGATCCGAGTTAAAGCTGAAAGGGAGCCGCACTTGTTTAGGGTTATTGGATGGGTTCTGTTGCATATTTTTGTGGATCTCCTCATCCACAGTAAGCCACATGGTCCAGGTAGACCACAACTCATGTCACAGAAGGTCCAGAGGTTAGCTGTAATCACAGTTAGGCCGTGCCTCCATGTTCAGGTTAGCTGTCATCACAGTTAGGCAGTGCCTCAATGTTCAGGTGTACCGTTTTCACGGATAGGCTGTGTCTCCATGTTCAGGTGGGGTGTTTTCAGGTGGACTGATAGGCATATGAGGAGGATGACATTAGCCCAGACCTACCTATTGATGTGCACAGGATCTAATTGAGGAATGACCGATGCACTGAAGGTGAGTAAGTAGGCTACACCAGCTGAAGTTAAAGCTAATCAGAACTCAGTCTTGTTGATGCAGTTTTCTTGAAATTTGAGCAGTGATTTGATCTCCATATTGGCAAACCTTTGGTTGTACTCTCTCTTCCTCTACTGAACGTTTGATAATAATAAGAAGAAGAATTGATCAAGGGTTTTCCCCATCTTGGGGTTTCTCCCTGGCTTGTGCCATATCCTTGCGTTCTCATGGCTTGGCTTGTCTTCTGCATTTACTGTCTATGTTCTTTCTTCAGTTACTATCAATGTGAAAATGGATTATGTTATTGCTAATGGATCTAAATTGGAATTGTAATTGGGCTAATATGAAACTTTGAAGTAATTGTCCTAAAAAAAGAACATGTTAACAAATTTAACATGGTATCAGAGCTCAGGTGAGGACAAGCCCAAGCAAGAGAGAATGCAATCACTAAAAAGATTCTAAGGTTCGACCTCTTATCTCTGAGACTAGCAAAGATAGTTCGATCTCCCTTTCAAAGTCTGGTATGATGATTTTGAATTCAGTTCTGTGATAAGAAGGTTCAGGGAAGATGACTTTGAATTCAGTTCTGTGATAAGAAGGTTCAGGTAAGATGATTTTGAATTTGGTTCTGTGATACGAAGATTCAGGTATGATGATTCTGTGATAAGAAGGTTCAGTTAAATCCAATCCTTAAGCAACAAGGGTTTGAATTAGTGACACTCTTGAGCGACAATCAATCTTTACAGGTTAAGACAAATGGCTCTCATACTATCAGAGGATTGCAATTCCTTTAAGGTTGGTAGTTCTGTCAATGACTTGCAAAGAGACATTTGTTGGATTGAACCATTTTTGACCCGCTCCTTATTTCAGGTAGTGTTCTATTTCCTCAGTAGAAAGCTACATACATCACTATATTCGGCATCAACAATGACCCGTTATACATCTATCCACGGTATCATCAATATATATTATATATTCTGTGGCCCATCAAAGCAGATCATTACAATGATATGACTGTAACTCAGTATGACTACATATCGGCTCCATACATTGCAGTGGTCAGATTGTGATTGCAGCACTCTACTTTGCCATGATGTCTTGAATTCACTCCGTATGCATATCTGACTGTCAAGGAGAATTAAGCCAACCTGTGCCAGTTCAAGAGTGAAGCAGCTATAGTTGAATGGTTCGATCTCTCTCTTCAGATTGATTTGAAATCCTTGTCCTAATTTTGTTGAAGACTGGACATGGTAGTTTGCACGTTTATCAATAACCATCATTTCAATGGATCCCTGTGGAACGATCTAGATCCATCATGACAACGATAAGACCAGTATTTCCAGTGTGGTAACTCGGTCCTAGGCTCTAGCAAATGTCAAGTACTAAAGTACAAATCATTGAAGCCTCAAATAAATGTCATGTCTAGTCCTATACGTCGACCAGTGAAGAAGCAGTGTGGAATGTATGAATTGTATTAGCTTTCATCCTGGATCATCTCTACTGTAGCATGTGAGAGTGATTTCTCTCTCTCTCTCTCTCTCTCTCTCTATATATATATATATATATATATATATTGTGAAATTCATGGAGAAGGACATGACAGCAGCCATGCAGTAATTGCAAAATAAGGAGCTTTGTTTGATGCCAATGGCACTGGCATCTGCTATATCGAGTCCAACTGTAAAACCATTGTTGGAGTCTGGGACAACAAATTCTGTGGATCGTATTAGTGACAGGCAAGCACTAGCAATACAATGAAAGATATCATCCCCATTGCAAGTATAGTTCTAAGACCAAAAGACAGTAGTCTTATATATTGAAGTAGAGTTTGGAGATAAGCAGAGTTATCAGTGTATTCTTACAGTGCCCATTTGAAATGACTCTTTGAGAACCTGAACTTCTCATGATGAGCCTTATATGATTGGAAGAGAATGAAGTCATATATAAGACTGAGCAAGAATCTGAGATAAAGGATGGCTGGAATCTTGCAAACAGTGTTGGCATGATGACAGTAATATGGAAATAAGGCAGATATATCAGTGAGCAATGACTGTATTCTTGACTTAAATACAGTGACTTTGGGGGATGGCTAGGCAGTGACACGATAACCTTTTGACTATGTTGACTAAGGAATAAGTGACCAGTATGACAAGAGGGCTTTGACAATATTATATGGCATAATAACCATCAGAAAGGAAATCACCTTGTTTGGAATAGTGTCTTGCATATCAAGATCATTTGAGCAGACCTAAGTATGATGATGGCAAGGCCCTCATTAGTGCAGTGTCAGTGATAGCTACTTATGTGTCAGATCGTATTATGCAGTAAAATAAGTGACTCCAAAGTTTTGGTGCCGTGTGTATCAGAAGAGCTTAATCTGGTGATTTGCAGCTATATACAGACGCAGAATGTCTATGGTATTGACATCAGTAAAAGCAACAGCTAGGGGTTGTCATAACCCATGAAGTACATGTGCGCAGACAGTAAGAGCAGTGGTTGCAATGGAAGATTTTTTTATATAGTACTGCAGTCTTGTTCAGATAGCCGATCTTTTGATAAATTATCATCTATGAAGAATCTACAGGGATCTTCCAGTAAAAGAAGTTGCAGCAACTTTGATAATGAATGCAACTCATCTGAAGCCTTCACTTTAAGAAACATCTAGAAAAAGAAGTGCATGGCACTGTAGAACAATTTCTTTTGTGACATCAGAGGTGCCCTGAAGAAGGTACATCTCAGATACTGTGTCCTAAAAAGTACAGTAAGCAGGAGACCCTGATTTTGACATCCGGGTTGCATTAACTCAGCATCTCATGGAAATTAGTGTTATTCCAGTAGTCTCGTGAGGAAAAGATCATGATTGAAGGCCAGATGATCACCTTAAAGGAAGAAGCTATAAAATTCCTGGATGGTTGCATTGTAGGATATTCAAAAGGGAGCTCGGACACAGCTATTGATGATGTCTGATTGATGACCCTCTCTTTTATCAAAGCAAGAGGGAGTTGACTTTTAAAGTCAAAATGAACATCCTAGCCGTGATGCATTATTTCCTGCAATTAAAGGTTCAATAAGATAGAAAACACTCTATCAGTTATATGCCTCGCTATGAAGACTATGGATGAGCCTCTTACATATTATATATA
Organism: Pinus albicaulis; assembly: GCA_034641835.2. Taxonomy (NCBI): domain Eukaryota; kingdom Viridiplantae; phylum Streptophyta; class Pinopsida; order Pinales; family Pinaceae; genus Pinus; species Pinus albicaulis. The sequence goes on along the minus strand of CM076575.1, from coordinate 1,728,188,730 downwards.
CTGCAGGTCCGTGGGATCTAAGATTCCTTGGATATTCTCACGTTGGCTTGATTGGCTGTCTTATGAAAGAGCACATCTAGTGCTATCCAGTTGCTCTGAAAACACTATTGAGGTTGTATGTATATAGCAGCAAGTTGTGAGCTATTTGAGCATGTACTAATAACCATTGTTGTATATTGCGATATCCTTGAGTGGGATTCATTTTTCTTACAGAATCCATGTTCCACGGCAACTCCAAGTTTTGAGAACTACCTAGCTCCATCATTGATGAGGAGATTTCTATCATAGCCTCTTGGTAAAAAGATTGTCTTCAGAGAAAGGCTGGGAGTCATGGAAGGACCCTCCTATGAGGATCATGCTTGAGGTAGACATTGAGCTCTAGGAGCTCCTGAGGACTTGGGGTACTTCTTAGAGCTATGAGCAACTATAGGGTGAGTGGTACACCATCCCCTATAGGTGCGTGTTGTACAGGGTGAGTGGTTCACCTTCCCCTGTGATACCGCATGACGGTTGACATGTGTGTAGGGTGATTGGTTAACCCTCCCCTATGATTAATGACATGTGTGTAGGGTAAGTGGTTCACCTTCCCCTACCGAGTGATGAGGTATGCGTAGGATGAGCAGTTCACCTTCTCCTATGGCATATAAGCAGGATGAGTGGTTCACCTTCTTCTGCGGGTACCCTAGTGAGAGATGCATATAGGCATTTGATGACATGCCGGTGGGATGCGGTTCATCCTTTCCCACCATGTAGGATGCTCATTCCCTACGATTGATTGTTTGCATGCGTGTAGGATGTGATTTATCCTTTCCCTACAGTGTGTTTGTAGGATGTGGTTTCTCCTTTCCCTACGTGTGATTATGAGCATGACGTGATATATTCTTTCCCTGTTGTTGTTCCTACATCATCCTACCCATGTTGTCTGGGACACATGGGAAGTACATCTCATCTGGCCAATGAGTAGGGAAAAGTGGATAGGGACCATAGCACTACCGATGGACGCATTGTGTACTGTCGTGCTCCCTATGACTGTAGATTTTTGTTGCATCGAATGTGCTCTAGCCTCGAGATTTTGCAGAGAGGCTAAGACACATGCATTCCACAATACCCAGACATTGTTTTGGGAAATTCCACCCATAGAAGGTTTAATTAAAATAATTAATTATTTTTAATGTATTCCTAAGTCTAAACTTAGGAAGAGGAAATAATTAAAAGGTATTAATTAGATAGAGTGTGAATCCTCTAGATGAAGACGAGGATCGACTCCTAGTTAATCTTAGCCTTTGATTATGTTTTAATCTTGGCCATTGATATGTCAACGAGAGATTATAAGGAACTCGATGGGAATTTGGAAAACCCATCGAGCTCAATTATCCAGAGAGTGTAAGGCAAAGGAGGCAGAAAGAGGTTCACAGAGGCTACGCAGTGCCCTGTTGAGGCAACGCAGAGCCTCTGAGGAGATCTACAGTTTTGCTGAGGAGTAATCCAGATCTAATGCAGAGAGTCGAGGTGTGACACTGGAGGGCCAGAGCTCTGAGCATCCAGTCAGCAGATCGACTAGCCAGAGGGGTGACGCAGACCCTAGAGGCTGTGACGTAGAGCCAGCGTAGTGACTGCGCAAAGACAGCGTGGGGCTACCCATTCAGAGGCTGGAACAGTGTCAAATCGCCAATGACAGTGCGAGATCATTTCTCACTATCTTTTTGCCAGGTTATTCTCCGTATCAGATTGTCAGTTTGGGCATCCAAAGATTTGTATTCAGAAACTACTGCATAATAATTAAAACCCTCAATTGCTACACTAGTTTTCCCCCATTGGGTTTTTTCGGGGACATTGTCCAAAAACAGCGGTGTTCATTGTGTGCTTATTTCCTACTTGCTCAATATTTTGTTTCCACAAGATTATATGTTGTGAAGGCTACAGTAGATTTTATTTCGATATTTGTTGTGTAACACTATAAATAGCTTGTTTAGTGATTAACAAGTAGGAGAAATCTAATCAGTTAAATCAGTAGGGATTCAAGATTATAAATTTTCACATGGTATCAGAGAGCAAGTGAAGCAGGAAGAGCCCAACGCTGAGTAGAAGAGGGAGTTCGAAAAGTCTGCATACGCAGCAAATCGAACCCTAGAGGGGCTGCGTAGTCCATTGGCTGGGAGGGCTGATTTTCGTGGAAAGTTACTTCTCAGAGTGAGTCGTTAAAGAGTAAATTTTCCGGATCGAGAATTTTGTCAAAGGCAAAGGGAGCAACGCAACAATTTCAGCGCAGAGCAGATCTTTCGCTGGGACGCAATTTTCTGCAGCAGTTTTTCTGGGACAGAAAAGCATCAGAAGAAGAAAAAAGAGCACATACTGAGGAAATTTCTTCCTCAAAGAATTCCTAGCCAAGGGATTTGATTTCTAACTGTAGAGCAGTAGTAGCCGGGTGCAAATCTACTTACTCTAGGAGGGAGTGCATAGAGCCAATCAGCAGCTGCGCAGAGGAGAGAGGAGACAGTTCGACATTTGTTTGACATGATGGCATCAACAGGGCTGAGAGATCGGGATCGATTGGAGGGTGCCTCCAACTATATGATCTAGAAGGCAAGGATCTTCTTCCTTCTAGATGAGCATGATCTCAAAACCTTCATCGATAGTGTGGTAGTTATCCCCACAAATTCAGGTCCATTGAAGGCTTACAAGAAGGATATGGCAATGGCCAAGAGGTTGATCCTCGACGAAGTGAGAGATCACGTTGTATCTCACATATAGGAGGCAAGGGCACAGCCAAAGAAATGTGGGATTCATTAGCCACATTATATCAGGGATCTTTCGAACAGCGGAAGATGTATTTGGAAGAAAAGATGAGATGCACGAGGATGCAGAAGGGAGAGCGCATAGACCCCTTCCTGACAAGATTTCATGATACCCAAGATCAGCTCACTGTTGTGAGATCAGTGCCTCATGGTTCTACGTTTGTACGGCTCGCCCTTAACGATGTTTTCGAGGAGTGGCAAGTCTTTGTCTAGAGTATCCTAGGCAGAGAAATGTTCCTGATTGGGAGAGAGTTTGGGTTGATCTGCAACAAGAAGAGATGAGGCGCAATTTGGTGAAGAGCACCATAAGTGGCAGAAACAGCAGTGGAGTGAAGATTGAGCAGTAGTAGCCAAGTGCAGATCTACTCGGTCAAAGTATCCTAGGCAGAGAAATAATTCCTGATTGGGAGAGAGTTTGGGTTGATTTGCAACAAGAAGAGATGAGGCGTGATTTGGTGAAGAGCACCATAAGTGGTAGCAGCAGCAGTGGAGTGAAGATTGAGCAGCAGTAGCAGAGTGCAGATCTACTTAGTCCAGCAGGGAGTGCATAGAGCCAGACAGCAGCTACGCAGAGAAGAGAGGAGGCAGTTGGATATTTGTTTGGCATGATGGCATCAACAGGGTTGAAAGATTGGGATCGATTGGAGGGTGCCTCCAACTATGTGATCTGGAAGGCAAGGATCTCCTTCCTTCTAGATGAGCATGATCTCAAAACCTTCATCGATAGAGTGGTAGTTGTCCCCACAAATCCAGATCCATTGAAGGCTTACAAGATGGATATGGCGAAGGCCAAGAGGTTGATCCTCGACGGAGTGAGAGATCACGTTGTTTCTAACATAGCAGGCAAGGGCATTGCCAAAGAAATGTGGGATGCATTGGCCACGTTATATCAAGGATCTTCCGAACAACGGAAGATGTACTTGGAAGAAAATATGAGATGCACGAGGATGCAGAAGGGAGAGCGCATAGACCCCTTCTTGACGAGACTTCAGGATACCCGAGATCAGCTCGTTCATGTGGGAGTAGCGCCTCATGGTTCTGAGCTTGTACGGCGAGCCCTTAACAGTGTTTCCGAGGAGTGGCAAGTCTTTGTCCAAAGTATCCTGCGCAGAGAAAAGTTGCTTTATTGGGAGAGAGTTTGAGTTGATCTGCAACAAGAAGAGATGAAGCGTGATTTGGTGAAGATCACCATAAGTGGCAGCAGCAGTAGTGGAGTGGTGTTAATTTTGGGCAACTAGGTCCAAGCTCCATGTTGCGCTGCTCATATGAGGATGATTATATTTTTGTTGGATTCCTCTTTCAAAGAGGTGCAAGATTGATCTAAAGATCATCTTATTTGGATGAGCAAAACATATATTTTGATTTTATTTTCCACGCATATGCAAGGGTGACCAAATTTTTAATGTAGGCTCACAAGCCCTACAGATGTGTCACACACCCTCATTGATGGATATAGGTTGGAGAGAGATGATGTCCATTTCATCATCATCTCAACACACACATTCCTCATGATCTGATTAGTTCGTACAGCCTAGAAGATGCTTCTCTCTCTCCCACGTGTGAATATGGATACCGGAAATCTAGATTCTGGAAATCTAGATGGTGCCGGATATGGATGTCAAAAATGGATGCCGGAAATATGGATGATGTCGGATATGGACAGAAATATGGATGCCAGAAATCTAGATGTCGAAAATCTGGATGATGCCGAAAATGGATGCCGAAAATCTGGATGAGGGATTCTTTTGTTGACTTGCATTTAGATTTTGGAGTTGTCTTTGAGGGATGTGTGTGACACTTGGAGGGTTGGTTGATCTGATGTTGAGAAAGACTTTGTTGGCTGATGCCTCTTGTTGACTGTCGTAACGCACACTATTCTCTATCTTTGCTGGACAAGAAGAATAGTAAAATCTTATCTATATTATTGGCTTGTCTTCTAAGTTCTGTTGATCTATTATTGTGCTCTATCAACATTTTACTTTCATGTCTATGTGATTTCTAAATTGAATCGGGCCTAAGAAAGATTGAAGTAAATTTGCATTAAGCATAGAACATTCCATGTCTATCTAAATTTAACATGGTATCAGAGTTGAGGTGAAGACAAAGCCCAAGCTAGTGTGAAAAGCAATCACCGAAGAAGAAATCCTATCAAGGACCATGGTGGCCAAAGAAATCAAAGCCATGGTAGAGAACCCAAAGGAAGGAAGGGAAGATGTTACACTTGTAAAAAAGTACGATCACTGGCAAGAGAGTGCCCCAATAGAAGAGGACTCTCCCGGGGATGATGACAACAACAACTTGAGGAGGAATGGCAATCAAAGGAACAACGGGTTCGATGGAAAAAGGAGAGAGCTCCCTCTAATCGTGGCAGAAATGGGCAACCTTTCAAGAGGTCAAAAATTCCGAGGTACAATGGGAGTCTAATGTTGTTTAATAAGAAAAATGAGTATATTCTTGTATACGCCCTCTCTCTTGCATCTCACCCGAGACCTTGGATGTTTGGTTGATTGATAGTGATCACTTCAAGGCAACTCACTGGTTATAAAGAAGCCCTCTCTGATTTGATTGAAAAGGATACGAATTTAGAAATTATCTTTGAAGATAATGCCACTTATCCCGTGAAAGGGACAGGGACTGTGACCCTTCATCTATCTCAAGGTCAAGTCCTTCGCTTGCAAGATGTGTTGTATGTACTTGATTTGAAGGAGAACCTTGTGTCTATATCAGCAATGGAAGACAAAGGATTCAAGGTGGCATTCGCTGATGGAAAGGTATGCATCTGGAAGAAGAACTTCAAAGAAGCTCTTACTATTGGTTTTAGAGTTGATACACTCAAGTGGTTTGGAGGAAGTCCATTGGGGGCTATGTCATGTGATACAACTCTTCAAACAGAGTTATGGCACCAGAGGTTTACACACCTTCATTACAAAGCCCTTCCCGAAGTAAGGAAGGTGGTGACAGGGATTCCTGAATTTAAAGATGATCATGAAGGTATATGTCAGGGTTGTGACGAAGGGAAACATACAAGGGGACCATACCCCTCTAGTGTCTCAAAGACAACTGATATCTTGCAGTTGATACATTCTGATTTATCTGGCCCGTGACATCCTTGGGAGGATGTTCCTATTACATGACTTTTACAGATGACTTCTCCCGTAAGACCTAGATATATTTTTTGAAGTAGAAGGACGAAGCATTCAAATGGTTTCGTATCTTCAAGGCCTTGGTGGAAAATCAAACCGAAAATAGAATCAAAGTTTTGTGGACCGAGTATGAGTCAAATGAGTTCAATGACATTTGCAATGAAGTTGGCATTAAGATGGAGACCACAATTGTGTATACTCTTGAGCAAAATGGTGTTGCTGAAAGAAAGAACAGGACCATTGTGGAAGTTGCCTGCGCCATGCTATATGACCAAGGTCTTCCGAAGTTTCTATGGGGAGAAGCTGTGAACACTGTTGTGTACGTACAAAATAGAAGCCCACATTCCGCTTTGGAATCCATATGTTTCTCATTTTAGAGTTTTTTGTTGTCATGTTTACTTTCATGTGCCAAAAGAAAAGAGAATCAAGTTGGATGCTTCTGGAAAGAAGGGAATGTTCGTGGGCTACAATGAAACTTCGAAGGCATATAGAATCTATGTGTCTGGTCAAAGAGAAGTGAAGATATGCCACGATGTCACCTTTGATGAAGAGGTTGCCCTCAAGAAAGGAAGAAATTTTCCTAGCTCCAAGGAAGACAAAGAAGTTGGGAAGCAAGAAGAAACGAAAGATGAACCGCCCAATGTTGAAGGACCTATGGATCCTATTGATCCACCTCCTTCAAATAAGACAAGACCCTCATGGCTCAGGGACACTCTCGAAGATGTCGAGAGACATATTGGCCCAAGGGGGACATCCTATGAAAGCAAGAAGCCAAATAGATACCAAAGGTATCTAGCAACCATGAGTAAAATTATACAATCTGAGCCTAGATCATTTGAGGAAGTCGTAATCAAGTTTTGAAGGATGCTTTGCACGAAGAATATGAGTCCATTATGAAAAATGATTTCTGGGAAGAGGCCCCGAGACTAAAGGACAAATCTGTTGTCACCTTGAAATATCTCTATAAGATCAAGCATGGATCTAATTGTAGTGCTGAAAAGTATAAGGCAAGATTTGTTGCCCGAGGCTTCTCTCAAAAAGAAGGCATAGATTATGATGATATACCTATGGCCCGCTATAACACCACCCAATCTATCATTGCCCTTGCTGCAACGCAAGGATGGAGTCTCCATCAGATGGATGTGAAGATTGTTTTTCTGCATGGTTCAATAAAGGAAGAAGTGTATGTGGAGCAACCTCTGGGGTTCGAAGTCCAAGATAGAAACACCTATGTATGCAAGTTGAAGAAATCCCTCTATGGGTTGAAGCTAGCCCCCAGGGCTTGGTATGAGAGGATAGATAGCTACTTGATGAAGTTGGGCTTCACTCGAAGTAATGCTGATCCAACCTTTATTTTAAGGTTGATAGAGAAAGGCCTCTCACTCTAGTTCTCTACATGGATGATCTCTTCTTGACAGGTGTTGACCCTCTCATTCATCAATGTAAGAGGGAGCTAGCTTCCGAGTTTGAGATAAAATACCTAGGACTGATGCATTACTTCCTAGGCTTGGAGGTCTGGCAAAGGACAGGCGAGATTTTCCTCTCTCAAGGAAAATATGTCGTGAAGCTGCTGGAGAGATTTGGTATGGTGGACTATAAGTTTGTGTCGACATCAATGGAACTCAACTTTAAGAAGCTATGCGGAAGTGTTGTTGGGCCAGATTTGGGAAATCCTTCCGAGTATCATCAATTCATGGGGGCCATGATGTTCTTGGTGAACTCTCATCCGGACATATGCTTCGCAGTGAATACGTTGAGTCAATTTATGGTCGAGCCTCATCACATACACTGGATTGCTGCCAAGAATCTTTTGAGATATCTTTGGGGCACAATCAACCATGGGCTGAGATACACTGTCGGGAGTTTGAGACTCCATGGATATACTAATGTCGATTGGGTTGGCAGTGTGGTGGATCGCAAGAGCACATCTGGATGTTGCTTCACCTTCGGTTCTACTTTGATATCTTGGATGAGCAGGAAGCAGAAGTAGGTGGCTTTGAGCACTGCTGAGGTCAAATAAATTGCAGCGAGTATGGCCCGTTGTGAAGCTGTTTGGTTGAGAAGGCTCTTCAGTGCGCTATTTGGACATGTGTTAGATACCACCGTTATCCTTTGTGATAACCAAACTGGGATTCGTCTTTCTGAGAATCTCATGTTCCACGAACGACAAGCATATTGATATTAGGCATCACTTCATTCGGGATATGATACAGGGAGGCGCCGTAAGGCTCGATCACATTGGGACTAATGAACAGGTCGCAGATATTCTCATGAAGCCCCTGGGGAAGTCAAATTCTTAACCTTCCGTGAGAAGCTTGGAATCGTGGAGAAACCCTATTGTGAGGGTCCTGCTTGTGTTGGAAAATGAGCTCTAGGAGCTCCAAGGAGCTTGGGGATAGCTTCTTGGAGCTATAAGCACAAACGGGGCTAGGCTTGTCGAACCTTTTTGTGCTTCTACCCCATCATTATGATATTGAGTTGGTTCACCTCTCATTGATCTATGCCTCGCACACATCCTACCCATGGGAAGTACCTCTCATTTGGCCAATGAGGTGGGAAATGTGTATAGAGACCAATAGCAAGACCGATGGACGCATTGGATATTGTCATACTCTCTATGTCTAGGATGGCATGTGTCCAACATCTTGATCTGGTATCAAGACTGCTGAGGTTTTTACCTTTAAAACAGACTTCGGGTCAATAAACTAACTTTGGGTTATAGTATGAGACTCTTTCGAGTTCGAGAGAGATTTTCACCTCTAAGCTAACTTCGGGTCAGCTGAGCGTGATGTCTTTGTGACTCACCCTTTTTGTTCTATTTGCCAAGAAGAGCTAGCAAAGCAAGTTACGGTTGGATGATGCAGGAGTGCAGGATGATATATGATAGTACACAATGGTACTAGTCACTGGATGGCACAGGTGGACAGATGGAGTTCTCCCTAGTTGAGAAGGAGTGTTAAATTTGGGCAACTAGGTCCAAACTCCATGTTGTACTACTCATATGATGATGATTATATTTTTATTGGATCCCTCTTTCGGAGAGGTGCGAGATTGATCTATATCTTGTTTGGTGTAGAACATATATTTTGATTTAATTTTCCACACATGTGCAAGGTCGGCCAAATTTGTAATGTAGGCTCACAAGCCCTACAGATGTGTCACACCCTCATCGATGGACATAAATTGGAGAGATATGATGTCCATTTCATCATCATCTCATCACACACATTCCTCATAATATGATTGGTTCGTACAGCCTAGAAGATGCTTCTCTCTCTCCCACCAATGAATATGGATGCCAGAAATCTGGATGATGCCGGATATGGATGCCGGAAATCTAGATGCTAGAAATATGGATGATCCCGGATATGGACGGAAATATGGATGCCAAAAATCTGCATGAGGGATTCTTTTGTTGACTTGCATTGACTTTTGGAGTTGTCTTTGAGGGCAGTGTGTGACACTTGGAGGGTTGGTTGATCTGATGTTGAGAAAGACTTTGCTGGCTGACGCATCCTGTTGACTGTCGTAACGCACACTATCCTATATCTTTGTTGGACAAGAAGAATTGTAAATTCTAATCTATATTATTGGCTTGTCTTTTGTTGATCTATTATTGTGTTCTATCAGCATTTTACTTTCATGTTTATGCGATTGCTAAATTGAATCGGGCCTAAGACAGATGAAGGTAAATTTGCATTAAGCATAGAACATACCATAGTTATCTAAAATTAACAAGTGAAGATCGAGAAGGAAGAGGAGAAAGCGGCCCTTGCATCGAAGGGACAGCAGGAACAGTAGTGCAGGCGAAAGAAGGATATTTCGAAGATCAAGTCTTTCCGATCTGGTGAGATGGGCCACTTCAGTTCTCAGTGTCCTCTTCAGAAGAAGGGCAACAAGAAGGAGCAAAATCAGCAAGCTGCTACTGCAAAAATCGATAAGTTGTACTCCAGATTGGAGGAGTTTGCCATGATTGCTCATATACCTCCACGGGAGAAGTGGGGTGATATGGTTTTGTAGCCTCAGAGAGATACATGATGGGCTGGATACTTGAGGACTCCACCTCTTGGATCAATTCCTTGCTACGAGAGCCCATAGCAAGAGTAGCAGGATGGACCAGTGCTAGATGGTGCAGTCAGGTGCCAGAGTGACAGTAGCAGTGGTTAGCAGTGTTAGGAACTGAGTAGCGTAGTGTATAGTTGGCAGCAATGCAGTTGGCATATTGCAAAGTCGGCAACAACGCAAAGGCTTCAGTGACAGCACAGAGGCTAGCAGCAGTCAGAACTCAGTGGACATATGCATCAATCTGAACACAATTGGTTCAATTGATGGACATCTCTCAGTTGCAGCAGTAGATGAGAGGGAGTTGTATATGTTGCAGTGGCAGCAGCAACAAAGTTGCATTGTAGATGCAGTGGTTGACAGCAGTTCAGCAGGGTCAGCAGCAGCACAGATGCAGCGCAGTAGTTGATGGGCAGCAGCAGCTAGACATCAACAGCGCAACTGGGATGGTGCAGAGGTCAGAACGATGCTTCAGGAGGTTGCAGCACTTGAGCACATTCCTTGCTAAGAGGGAGTGTTGACTTTTGTAGGCACATTCCTTGCTAAGAGGGAGTGTTGATTTTTGTAGCATCGGATGTGCTCTAGCCTCGAGATTTTGCAAAGAGGCTAAGAAAATGCATTCCACAATGGCCTGAAATCGTTTTGGGAAATTCCACTCGGAGAAGGTTTAATTAAAAAAATTAATTATTTTTAATGGATTCCTAAGTCTAAAAGTTGGAAAAGGAAATAATTAAAAAGTATTAATTAGATCGTGTGTGAATCTTCTAGATGAAGATGAGGATCGACTCCCAGTTAATCTCAACCTTTGATTATGTTTTAATCTTAGTCATTGATATTTCATCTAGAGATTATAAGAAGGAGCTCAATGGGCATTTGGAAAACACATTGAGTGAGAGATCTAGAGATTGAATTCTCAAGAGAGCATCGTAGCAGTTGCCTAAGAGAGATCGAGTTGATTTCTTGCAGTGAGGGCGGTGATAGTTTGTCAGTGGAAGATTTTCCTGATCTCGAGAGTGCAAGCCAGAGGAGGCAGAAAGAGGTTCAGAGACACTACGCAGTGCCACACTGAGGCAACATAGAGCTACGCTGAGGCAGTGCAGAGCCTTTGAGGAGATCCGCAGTTTTGCTGAGGAGCAGTCCAAATCTAGTGCCAGGAGCCGGGGTGTGAGACCGGAGGGCTAGAGATCTAAGCATCTAGTCAGCAGATCGATTAGCTAGAGGGGTGATGCAGTCCCTAAAGGCTGTGACGCTAAAAGGTATTAATTAGATCGAGTGTGAATCTTCTAGATGAAGACGAGGATCGACTCCCAGTTAATCTCAGCCTTTGATTATGTTTTAATCTTGGTCGTTGATATGTCATCGAGAGATTATAAGGAGCTCAATGGGCATTTGGAAAACACATCGAGTGAGAAATCTATAGATCGAATTCTCAAGAGAGCAGTGTAGCATAAGAGAGATCGAGTTCATTTCTTGCAGTGAGGGGCAGGGATAGTTTGTCGGTGGAATATTTTCCTGATCCAGAGAGTGCAGGCCGGAGGAAGCAGAAAGACGTTCAGAGAGGTTGCACAGTGCCACGCTGAGGCAACGCAGAGCTACACTGAGGCAGCACAGAGCCTCTGAGGAGATCCACAGTTTTGTTGAGGAGCAGTGCATATCTAGTGCCGGGAGCCAGGGTGTGAGACCAAAGGGCCAGAGATCTAAGCAGCTAGTCAACGGATCGATTAGTTAGAGGGGTGACACAGTTCCTAGAGGCTGTGACGCCGAGCCAGAACAGTGACTGCACAGAGACGGTGTTTGGCTAGCCATTCAGAGGCTAGATCAGTGTTGGACCGCCAGTGACAATGTGAGATAATTTCTCACTATCTTTTTTCCAGGTTATTCTCTGTGTCAGATTGCCAATTTGGGCATCCAAAGATTTGTATTCATAAACTACTACAAAATAATTAAAACCCTCAGTGGCTGCACCGGTTTTCCCACATTCGGTTTTTCCAAGGACATCGTACAAAAACAACGATGTTCATTGCTCAACACAATGTTACACAGCAAATATCGAAATAAAATCAACTGCAGCCTTTACAACATATAATACTGCGGAAAGAACATGTTAACAAATTTAACACCTTTTACATGCCAACTTCCAAAATACTTGAAAGAATTGCATCAGCAAACCAATCTTTGTACAAAGGTGAAAATCTAGCTAAGTTCACGTGAACATAAATCTACAAAACTGGACTGATTTCTAATGCATTAAAGCAGTGGAAATTGCAGAAATAGATATTAAAAGATAAACACATTTTATATAAAATAGTGCACACAAAACTGCATTTAAATTTTATCTATTGTACCCAAAAGTACTTTCTATGTTGCCCGTCAAAGAAAAAGAAACTATTAGGAATAGAAAAGTTTCTGATTCCCGCAGCCCATACATTTCTTTATAAATAAAGCAACGCTGGTACAGATAACTTGGCAGTTAAATTGTTAAATCTATTTTTACAAGTCAATGGACACATCACATTGACTAAGAATGACCATAGCCTTGTCACCAAAAGGTTTTTCCTATTAGAGTTTAGAGATTCAAGTATGAACTAGAGATTAATGGAGAACAAAATTACAATGGCAGAGAAAATCATACCTCTCGATGCCTCACATTTTCCTCATCCTCGGCATCATTTTGATCTTTTACAAGAGCCATTACATCATCCATCAGTCTATGCTCCAATGCTTCCAATGATTTGGGTAAAGACTGATCAGCAAACCCAGCATCCATTTCCTGTTTCTGGTCAGAATCCTTCAGTAGAATATTGCTACCTTCTGGTGGCATAATATCTGACATCTGCCCATGATAGTATGGACTCGCTCCATCAAGGCCTCTAACTTTAGATGGAGAAATGTTTCCACTGCCTGGATCTGAGGGACCTCTTCCTGTGGGGGAATGCAAAAGACGACCAATCAAAATATAAATAGAAAATAACAGCATCAGATGTAATGGAAGGTCTAATGATGTTTGTCTTGATCTAACTGAATTCTTCAATAAAACAGTAAAAGGCACATAAAACACTAAATCTGCATTAAGCAGATTATGTGTACTTATTCCTTGAAAATTAAGGCAAAGCACAATAAGACCAACACTAAGTGTATTAATGCGAAACTGAAAACAGAATTGGAATCAAACATTAGGACACAAACAGTTCAGTAAAATAACAGAAGAAAATGACCTTCGAATGGTAACATTTGGGAGTTCTTTCTCATCTAACCTTCTTTATACAAGTGAGGTGGTACAGAATTAGTTCCATTACGAGCACCTTCCCACTTCCAGCGTCCATCTGCCTGGGAAGACCCATAACGTTGATCCATGTCCATGGATGGGACATCTCGCATGCCTTGATGAGGCTGTGAACCAGAAATGTGCTGCAATCTCTGAGCAGCAATATGCTGCATCTGAGCAGCAACTAGTGAATTTGTGTTTGATCCACGGTTAGAACCCTGCCGACCCATGTTTTCGTCTCTATATTCCTCAACCTGTTCACTTCGTCTGTTTAAACCTCCAGATTTGGACCCCCTTGCCCTGTCAGATCTGGACGTGTTATAAGAAGCCTCACGCCCTCCACCAGGGTGACTTTCATGTTCAAACCGTTTTCCACTATCCTTCTCAAAATCCTGATTTCGTGAACCACCAGGTCCAGACACACGTGATTTGAAACTTTTGTCCCTTGAAGGGGTTCTTTCAGGAACTGCACGTGACCTCCGGTTCACTCCCAGCGTTGTTGGGCACCCCTGCCATGACAGATAGACATCACATAAATACCGTAACAGAACAAAGTTTTACCAGACTTGCACAATGCCACAAAATAGAAATCAATCACAAATTATAAACCTAGATAAACAAATAACATCATATATTTAGCTCACTTCATCCAAAATGTATTGCCACTTAATGTGAAACTTGTATGATACAAGAAAATGTAATTTACTGCAGAAATAGAACATTGAAGCCCAAAGGGTTAGCTCAACCAGTTGTTGTCAATTGTGCTGGCAGTTAGCTAGTTGTGTCAACAATGCCCAATTCGAATCCATCTCAGTTAGGTGACTAACCTATGCTGACAGGTTTACAAAGCACAACACCAACGAATGTGGAGAAGCATCCCTTGGATTCTGATGAGGCTTTCCTTGGAAAAAGAAAAAAAAAATGCAACTATTGTCTTCCATTATTAGTTTAAGATTGCAACTGATCCCGAAAATGCCACTGTGATTCGAACTTCAGCCACCCTCCCCAACTAGATACTGCTAGAGCAATCATTTATTTCTTCACAATGCTCCCATTGGAGAAGGGCACCAAGTGGCAGACAGGCAACAGCACCATTCCAGCTTCTATATCAGTAAGACCCCCAGGGGGCATTGTTGTCATACCAGACCGAGACCCCTAGAGAAATACCAGTTTGGATCCCAAAAGAGCAAACATCACTCCAGCAGAGAGACAACTTCCTCCATATTTTAGCAGCAAGTTACCTCTTCTAGACCACAAAAGACACCCAGACACCACACACCAGCTATACTAACTCATCTGACCAGACTTCCATCAGTAGTTTCTTTCCTACAGTGTCGAATATAAGAGATATATGCATACTGGTGTTGCTGAAACAGAAGGAAACCTTCACTCATCTGTTTCAGGAAACAGTTCCCATGGTCATCCTTGTACCCTCATACAAGGCAAACCTTCAGGGTTCCTGGTCCAGCAGTACTCTCAACTTTGTATCTGCATCCCAATTTTATATTTTGGCTTTAGATATTAGTGCATCGATATTACAGATAATATATTAGATACGCTTTTCTCTTGCTTTATTGGAGTGGCCCTTGCACTCCCATTTTGTATTTACACTGTGCTTAGCAATCCCATTGACCCAATCGTGCTCATTAGTTGGACACTGATAAATGTATCTTATCCAGTGTTGCACATATCGCGATAATATTGGAATTATCGCGATATTATCGCTGAAAACCACCTCGCCGATATTGTCGTGATAAATTGCCTGAATTGAAATTATCGCGATAAATTCAATTTATAGCGATAATTTAGGTAGTTATTGCAATAATTTCGAAATTATTTCCCTGCTATTTCAAATTCAGCTTATTAATATATATATATATATATATATATAATAAAAAATAAAAAACTTTTGACCCTAATTTTTTAAAAGTGAGTTAGGGGATTGAGCTGTGAGGATACTCTGACTATTTTAATCAAGCAAACAACGGGAAATCTATTGTTTTCATTTCCCATGATTCATCTCATGAAATACATAACCGCGTAGTTAATGGTAATATTAAATTCTTGAAGTAAAAATGACATTTTCTTTTTATCTGTCTTTTTCATCCTTTTCCTCAAATTTTTAGCATTACCATTAATTGACTCGGGATGTTTGAAAGTGGTTTTGACCTCATTGAATTTCATATGGAGAAAGTAGAATTTTAGATCCCACTCAAAATCCAACAGACTTAACAGTTTTTAGGCTTTTAGGATTCGTGGGATTACAAGGTTTCTATTACATTATGTAATGTACGAGGGTATGGAACTAACATTTAATCAAGATAACCAAGCCCTCTATGTACCTCGTTGTTGCTGCCATTGACTGTTGAACACCTCCTTCATGACTGTAGTATTAATGCACATTTAACTCAATTATTCATGGCCCTAGTAAAATGTACACTTCACTCAAGCAAAATCATTGACTAAGATGTTAAGCTTTTTCTTCCTTATTTTAATGCTCAAAGGGTGATCTTGATGAGGAGAATAAAATATAGGCAATGGTTTTGATGTTGAGAGTGTAAGCTTCTGTGATCCATAACATTTTAATTATAAATCTTCCGGGAAATCACATAAGGAATTTTTGGAACCGACGCGTTTCGAACTACCAACTGTAGTTCATCATCAGGATAATGAGGAATGGCTGATCTGACATACACATTTATACCATGAAGAGAGAAGCAACAGTCAAGACCCCAAGGAGTCAAAAAAAGGGTAAAAAATTAAATACAATTATAAAATAATCCAAAAATATAAGTCACACATCCTTAAAATTAAAACGGTCAAAAAATACAACTAAAAATAAAAATATAAAAAGACCTAATTACCCATTCGTATAAGATTAACCCAAAAAATGAACTTAACTCTCCCACCTAAACAATATAAATAAGTGATTAAGTGAACAAATAATCAAGTCAAAGACATAAATTATAAATAAAAAGAATAATAATAATAATAATAATAATAAAAACAATAACTAAAATTAGAAACAAAAATAAAATAAAATAAAATAAAGAATAAAAGGACCTACTACAGAGTAAAATAAAAACTAACGAATTCAAGTCAAAGTCATAAAGTAAAAATAAATAATTCATAAATAAATAAATAAAATAAAAATAGAAATAAATTAATAGTATTTATATTTTTAATTTAATAACTAAATAAATTAACAAACATAAACCAATAAATAAAATAAAAGGACCAAATTATAAAAGTAAAGAATAAAAGGACCTACTACACATTAAAATAAAAATTAATGAATTAGGTCCTTCTCTAGCTTGATATTATTTCTCATCTCTAGAAATAATAATGGCTCTTTCTCGCACCGTGTGTTTCGGAAAAAGACGCACACAGAGTAGTATCTGCATTTTGATTCTCATCATTTCCCTGCTCAGAAACTTGGAGTTTTGAATACTTTAGCTACAAGAACTCTTAGAATTTCTGATAATGATCATTTAGATGAAGAGAAAGCCCATCTCCTTAAAGTCTTTGGAGATAACAGTTATAGTAGAAGTCAGGGTTTGAAGGCTTTCATGACTGCGAGCAAAGGTCCTAGACTGAATAAGATTAGTGGTGATGCTGTTGGTAAAGTTCATTTACCTTTTATTCAGGGTACTACGGATAGGATCGCCCAGATTTTAAGGAAGCATAAGATCTCTTCTTCTTTTAAACCTTTAAACACCATTCGGGGCTCCCTCAAATCAGTTAAGGACCAGTTGGACCCTAAAAGTGTGAAAGGTGTTTATTTGATTCTGTGCTCTTGCGGGACTCCCTACATTGGTGAAACTCGTAGGTCGATTAATAAGAGGTTCCAGGAGCATGCTGCGAATATTAGGCATGGTAGAACCAAGTCCTCTGCATTAGCTGAGCATGCAGAAAAGACGAAGCATCACATTTGTATGGAGGTTGCTAGAATTCTTGCTAGGGTTGACCATTTCCATCACCGGAAATTTAGGGAGGCGATTGAGATTGAGAAGAGGTCCCGCACGTTGAATAGGGATGACAGATGGAAAGTTAGCAGTTGTTGGATTCCATCTCTTCATTCCCTGTAAGGATCCTTTTATTCTTTGGTTTTTATGGTTTGGTCTTATTATTATTTTAATATTTTATTTATTTAATAATTAAAATAAAATACATTTAATTTATTTTAATTTTAATTTCTAAAAGTTTGTATTCATTCATAAATTATTGTATTGATTATTTTAGTTATTTATAAATTATTTTTAGTTTATGACTTTGACTTGAATTCATTAATTTTTATTTTAATGTGTAGTAGGTCCTTTTATTCTTTACTTTTATAATTTGGTCTTTTTATTTTATTTATTGGTTTATGTTTGTTAATTTATTTAGTTATTAAATTAAAAATATAAATACTGTTAATTTATTTCTATTTTTATTTTATTTATTTATTTATGAATTATTTATTTTTACTTTATGACTTTGACTTGAATTCGTTAGTTTTTATTTTACTCTGTAGTAGGTCCTTTTATTCTTTATTTTATTTTATTTTATTTTAATTTATTTTATTTTTGTTTCTAATTTTAGTTATTGTTTTTATTTTATTATTATTATTATTATTCTATTTATTTATAATTTATGTCTTTGACTTGAATATTTGTTCACTTAATCACTTACTTATATTGTTTAGGTGGGAGAGTTAAGTTAGTTTTTTGGGTTAATCTTATACAAATGGGTAATTAGGTCTTTTTATATTTTTATTTTTAGTTTTATTTTTTGACCGTTTTAATTTTAAGGATGTGTGACTTATATTTTTGGACTCCTTGGGGTCTTGACCGTTGCTTCTCTCTTCATGGTATAAATGTGTATGTCAGATCAACCATTCCTCATTATCCTAATGATGAACTACAGTTGGTAGTTCGAAACGCGTCAGTTCCAAAAATTCCTTATGTGATTTCCCGGAAGATTTATAATTAAAAGGTTTTGATGTTATGTAGTTATTTGTTGTAGCATGATTTTCTTTGGATTTCAGAAGCAATTTAGAGCCTCTCAATTGATCTTTTTTACTCAAAGATGGCTTGCACTCGATGATGATATATTGGTTATATACACCCTTGCTATATACATGAGAAATCTTGCATATTTGTGTATAATAATTTCGATTCATATAGATGCCCGTGAATTATATGTTGTTGTCAAAATTTGAACATTTTATCTATTGTTTGTTCGACCAATCTTTTGGTATAGTTGAGGATGTTGCGACCATTTTCTATCAAGCAGCAAGGGGAAATTTGTTGTTTTCATTGCCATGATTCATCTCATGAGATACATTTATTTTTGTTTTGAAATGGTTTTGTATCATTCTATTAGATCGTATGACTCCGGACAAATATCATATTTCAATACGAAGTTTGATGTATCACTTGACATTTCATACATCTTATACATCGATTTTATTTTCATATTTATGTAGCAATGTGTTTGTTTGGTGTTGATGTTGTTTTGGAAGTTAAATATTGAGAAAAAAAAATTGTATTTTTTTAAGTTCCCTGATAAATTCTGATATTGGCAATAACTTAAATTTTGGACCCCAGCGATAAATTGCCAATTACGATAAATGTAACATTGATCTTATCATATCTTATCACTATGGCAAGCAAATATATAAAGTAGGCTGGTCAACAAAAGTTTTTCATTGGAGACTGAAGTTCTAACATTTTAGTTTTATTCGGACCCCATTACAGCCTACAATATTAGCTCTCCAAAAAATAATCAAATTGATCATTAAATAACAAGTTTTCAAAATGCCCCGGATGCAGGTGTCTAGCAATGAGAATTTGGGCAGGGCACCTGTCCGCCCCACGCACCTACACATGGTCGTCCGCCCGCTGATAAATGCAGAAGCACGGCTCCCTTTATTTCATCCTTCGCCAGCTTTTACGCGACATCCTTTGGCTGTTATGCATTAATGCATCCCCGTCCTGAATGAATGGCTATTAATTATGTTCGTCGCGCTCCTCAGACCTCCATTCGGCTCTCCATCCAACTCTCCGTGTTTACCTCCTACATTTCTTTTTCGCCCTCGGCTCTCGGCCCTGCTCAGTCTCGGTGCAGCTGCCCCTCTGCGAAGTCTCATTGTGGGTGCTCCTCTCCTACTCTGGAGAGCCTCCCCTCCTTATCGCGTACTTCCTCTCCCTCGCTCATCATTCCAAGGAGACACAGAATGCGTTGTCGTCGCGCAGGCAGGCGTGGCCTCCCCTCCAGACCTCCTCTGTCGATGGCCATTGGCAGGGCAGTGAACCTCTCCATGGGTTGGGATGAGCCGAGCATGCTCGACCCTATCAACCTCTCCGCTCAATTGTCCCTTCATCTCCCTGTTTCCCCGCCTGAATCTTTTGGTCTTCGTCCCAAGAAGCGCCCTCGTAAAATCCACAATTCAGTCTGAGCCAGTCTCCATTCCCCGCAAGATGAAAGCCCTGCCTGTGCAGAGTGCTTCCAGCAGCAGTCATCGCTCCAGCAAAGGCTCTGGTTCTCGCAACAATCGTGGCTCAAGCAGCGATGAGGACGGCAAAGATGGCGTCACCAGCTTACATGCAGCCTCCTCCAACTCGCCAGCGGCCCAGGTGTTACTTCAGCCTCCCGTCTTCTGCCCATGCACCAAACAAGGAGGAAGACAAGTCTCTTTATGTTTGCAGGATCATGGAAGAAGCTCCCAACCCTCCTCAGAAGAATGATGGCCTACCTTAAGTCCAATTGCTGGGTGCTCACCTCTTACTCCAGCTATCTTATGGTGTTATCTAGTTTGCAAATGTTTTGGAACTTTTCTTTGTTATGTTTCATTTTCAGTCTCAAAACTAGACATGCCGGTTTCCCATCCTGGGCAGATTTTAATACTCGTTATTTATGGACTGGTTTCCCCATCTAGGGCAGTCCTTATTTTGCTGTTAAGATCTTGACACTTCCCTCCGCAATTGGCTTGCGAAATTCGGAGGACGAGCATTGTAATGTTTTGCTGTGTATAATATAATAGAAGTAGACTAAATTAGAAAAAAAAAACAAGTTTTCATAATGAACTATTTAGTAGCATGAAAGTCAAAGATCCGAACGAAAAAGGACAATTTCAGCTCTTCCATGAGAAGGGGTCCAGGAGACAAAGTTACGATTAAGGAGTACTATAATTTACAAGAATCTACAGGCCCCAATTCATATGTCATTTTAAAGGGACTGCTGCAAATAGTTGTCAACACATCCTCCACAAAAGATCTAATATTCTAAACAGTATTCTCTCTTAATTTTCATAAACGCTATTGATCATTGAAGTTTGTAAACTTTTTAAAGCTCAGAGTCTTCATTGTTTCTGCATCTAGTCGAAAATCTAGTAACATCTTCATCACCATCTTTTAATTTCAGTTGAAGGCCTTTATGCAGCTTCTGAAATGCTATTAAGTTATTAACCTATTGCTCATAATTGTTTCCATCACAAATCATCCAGAGAAATCGGGGGCAGAGGAATATAATATCACCCATATTTTGGATCTGTATCTTCTAGATATCAATAAATACTCAGACCTCAAACAAACTCAACTGGTCCAATCGTGCAGATTACCGGCTCCAGAAATTCATTCATTCCTAGCGGGATAGTTTAAATAGACAGAAATCCACAGAAATGTTATTTCAATCTAATATTTGAAATGCCAAATGTTGGAACCACTGAACCATACCCATTAATATTCTAAAGGCCCAAAATATTCTACATATGATACAATTCATCATCAGTACTACTTCCCAGTTTAAAGACCACAGTTTAGCAATGCCTAGAATAGTGACATAAGCTTTCGTGCCATGCCATCCTGCAACCAAGTGTCAAATATAATCCAAAGCAGTAGATATTGTATATATAAACCACCTCAACTCGATTAACAACTCCTCCAGATCATGGTTTATAGTCAGCATCTATCCTCGAATTAGCAAATCGGATTCAATAAAAATTTAGTAGCTCAGACCAATAGAACCAAGGCCCAATACTCCAGCAAACAGGCATCAAGGGCACTACCATGACCCCACTGATGTGTGTTCTTGGGCTTTTTTAGCCTGTATGTACAAGGAAAAACCATAAGGCTGTACAAACCAATCCACAAGGCAGTGTTGTTTGACATTCAAGAGATCATAAATGCCATCAACAACACCAATCCCAGCAGCCAATGAAGCAGAAACTGCATAAACTTCACATACCGGTGAAAGCAATATATGATAACTTATGACATTGTCAGTATTAATGATATAACCCCACCAACCGAGGGAGCAGGTTTTGCCATGGTATGAGGAACACTTCCACAGACAGCCATTTGCATAAACTGCACTCTATAAACCCTTAAACCCTCTGACTACTTTTGTCTACGCATCTGTCTGTGGATGGAATGTTGTAGACCTCTTCAACCTCGTGTCCATCTTCTCCCACAAGGTAGTCCAGAATGCACTGAGAAATATTGTATCCCTGTCTGAAATGATGCTCCTTGGTATCCCAAAATGCACTCAAACATGTCCAAAGAACAAGTTTTTTGGTTCTTGTCAGCTGATGGTCTTTTTACAGGGCATCAGAACACACATCTTGTTGAACCTATCAACTACCACGAACAGGTAGTCATGTCCCTTCCTGGTTTTCGTTAAACCTCCCACAAAGTCCATGGAAATGCTTTCCCAAGGACGAGTAGGCACAGGTAAGGGATGATATAGACTAGGTTTCATGTTATTGGCTTGTTGGTACAACAAAGCATGCATCCTCTTATGAACATAGCTACCTACTCTTGCATCTTGGGCCAATACACATACCTATGCAAGTTAGTGATAGTCTTCCCTACACCAAAGTGCCATGTAACCTTGGAGGTGTGAGCCTTTCTAATCAGCTGCAATTGCTCACCTTTAGGAACACATAGCTTGTCTAGCCTGTAGAGTAACCCATCCTAGAGAAGGTAGTCAACAGTGTTGTCGCCATCATGCACATGTCTTTGACTCTGCAACTGTTGATACACCTCCTTGAAGTCCCCATCCTCTGAATAAGCCTCTCTATATGCATAATGGGCGAATCGCTCCATGTACATAAGAGTTCCCAAAGCTGTGATCTTTGATGTGTGTGGCCTTGACAGCATGTTGACAAACTTATTTGTGCTTCCCTTCTTATACTTGATCACCAAATGAAACTGCTGTAAAAACCCATGTAATCTATACACATTTGCCAAATCCTGTCCGTTTTTGGCACAAAGACAATGGGTGACCCACATGGTGATGTACTCAGTAGAATGACACACCGTTCCAACAATTGCTCCAATTGTTTCTTCACCTCACTTACTTCTATAACAGACTATCTATACAGCCCAATATTTGGCAATGGGGAGTCTTGCAATGGTTGGATCTCATGTTCCATTTCCCTCTTAGGTGGTAACCCTTTAGGCTCTCGGAACATATCCTTCTATGCTTGTAACTACTCCTCCAATTGTTGTTTTTGTTCCTTAGTACACGCCTTCAAGGATGCCTTGCCTCTTATTGACTCCTCTTCATACTGACTTTCTCATAAAAACAATAAAACGGACTTCTTACTAAAACTGATCAATTTCTTGGCTTGATTGGCACTTACCAGTGAAATTTTCGACTTACCTTCGTGTGTGTTGATAATGAACAATTTTCCAACCTTGATGAGCCGACACTGATTAAATCTCCTCGTGAATATTGCATCTCGCATGTACATGTATGGACGCCCAAATACAACTCCACATACATCAAGAACCACATCTAGATCTACTTCATCAATAAAATCAGCACTGATAGAAAATCTAATTTTACAGTGTTTGTTACCTTGAGCTTTGCATCCTTATTTACCCATACCAATGGATATGGGTTTGGATGATCACGAACTTCCAGCGCCAACTTCTTGACCAACTCTGTTGCAATGAGATTTGCTTGTGATCCTCTGTCAAACAATGCATCAATTTTTATCGTCTTGACATGTATCTTTATATGGAAGAGTTTGGTCATTTCTTTCTCTTCCTGTTGCTAAAGGCTACTAAGTTTCACCTTTTTCAGCACTGATGTACAGACAATCTTCTCATCCACGTCCCAGTTGCTTTCAACTTGGTTGCTTGAATCAATGGCCATGAGATTCTTCTTCTTATTATCTTTCTTCTTGTTCTTCAGGTTTAGCTCTTGATGCAACTTCCAGCACTTCTACTCTGTGTGGCCATCAATGTTGCGGTGGTTGCAGTGGTTGCAAGGATCTTTGCATTGGTGTGTTGTGGTTGTTGACTTCTTATCTTGTGCCCCTTTTTGCTTCTTCTTCCCATCCTTAGAAGCTTTTGGTTTCTCCTTTTGTTTCGATCCACTTGATTGCGCTCTTTTCATGCCTATGTTCTCCAGGTACTGTGCCTGTACATAAGCCTAGTCCACCGATTTGGGCTTGAAAAACATCATTTGCTCACGCAGATGGCGATGCAAACCCCCCAAATACTTGAGGGGTACATCTGGGTTCTTTGGAGAGATACCCAACATTATAGCCATCTTTCTGAATTTTGTGGTGTAGTCCTACACGCTTTGGCCCGGATTTTGCCTAAAGTAATATGCCATTGGATCCACTGGTCCTCCACGTACCCAATGGGATAAAATCGTGACTTAATAAGAGTTTTGAAATCCTCCCACTTTGTCACTGGAGGTTCTCCCTCCAACTTCAGGGTTTCTGTGTGGCTCTCCCACCAAGTCAGTGCATGGCCCTCCAATTTCAATCGCGCAAATGAGATCTTTTGCCCTTCCTCGATCTGATGGACACTGAAATAAACTTCCAGTTGTTACGACCAGTGGTTCACCTTCAGAGCGTCGATCTCGCCGTGGTACGGCTTGATATCAACTTTTGCTTACACTTTAAATAAGGATTGATTCACGACACTCGAATTGGGTTGATCTTTGTCGGGTTCTTTCTTCGATTGGTTCTCTCTGTCTTCCCGATCTCCTGATCACCCTTCTGATTTGTCCTTTGCATTTAAACCCCCATTTTCTCCAAATATCCCCATCTTATTGCTTAGGGTGATCATGAAGAGGTTTACATTGTGTTTTATATCCACGACTTGTTGTTCGACCCGTGAAAACCTCACCTCTACATGATCACAAGGTTCGTTTACAGATTCGTCAGCCATGACTAGGGTTTTACAATTTTCGGCCCCACCAATCTAGAACCCTGCAATCTCCACAAAATACCCAAAGAAACCTGCTCTGATACCAAATGATCTATAATCTGTTGTTGATATTCCACTCGACAATTCGTCACAACATATCTAATAATATTATATTAAAAATCTGAGATTTTACACTATTACAGTTTTATTAAAATTCTAGATCTATAGATTTTACTGTAATTATTGCATGCATCCAAATATAAATTGTACAAAAAAGTAGAGAACGACAAAATAAGCTCACACACACATAAGACACAAGATATGCTCTCTCGGAAACCCTTCGGTAGAAAACCCAGCTGGAAGGTGAGGTTGCTTCACTCTCTTTCTCTGTATGGAAATATGGCTGCAGATATAAAGAAGTAATGTCTGTGGCCCGTGGGCTGCTAAAGTGCACATATCATCTCTATGTGCTCTACCTCCTACCTCTCTTGGCTATCTTTGCTCAACTATGCAACAAAATGCTCTTGAAAGAATCGAATGCCTCTTCTTCCTAGTGGTCCAATTATAACATAGCCCAATAGCCTACTAGTGGTTAATTTTGACTACATCAACTCTTAACTAGAGTTACAAAATAGACTCTTCTAGAGTCTTTTACATCAAAAACACGTGGCTAACCCCTTTTCCATGAATAATGGTCGATGACGTGGCATCCTCACGAACTATAGGTGTAAAAACAAGAAGGTCAACTTCTGAGTGGCATAAATTTTGCATACAGGCTCAGATTGACACAATCCTTGCGTCGTTAGAAAGGTCTTTGTGTGTAGAATAGCATGAAGATGTGTTACAGTAAGCAGCAAAGTTTTACCCCCAAAATACATCGTTTGATGCCTCAAAACGCAATGTTTCAAACCCCATTTCGCCAAACTAGGTCCCGCCAATAAAAACGGTCCCATGAGTTTATTCATCCACTTTTTCCACTCCAAATGCATCGAGATGGATGACAAACAATATAATGATCCAATTTGGATCAATTTCACTCCATGAAAACACTGCTAAAGTTTCAAATCTAAAATCAAACCACCTGATAAAGGGATCCCTTAAAAAGGGCCTATTCTCTCTTCTACAACATCTAAAATTTAGAAATCATTGTCCCTTTTCATTTTATTTGGTTTGGTGTCACTTCCCTAGGCATATATTGTATACCATCAGGTTCATGATGTATTAAGGCTTCACTAAAACGTGAACAGTTAAAAAGATTCTTACAAATACTATCCTCAATAGGAAAACACAATGAAAACGTTATCATGCAGCCATAAACCATCAAACAACTTACAAATATATACAAAAGTATCTAGAATCTATCTAGTAATCTTGAAACTTAATCGCTTTAGTGAGATAAAGCAACTTGTAGAGCATGAGAAACAATCCAGCCAACTAAACATATCCAAAGAGTATAAAGACATCAGAAACCATAAATACGCACAACAATGCAAACAAGCATATATAAACATTGAAAAGCAATCATTTGGCTTAAACCTGTTATGTAATGCAATGTATCTGTCTTCCAATGAAGCAGAGCAACTCAAGTGGACTCCTCAAGATCGAATACAGAAACAGCAAATCCCTTGGTTTACACCAATTCTAGGACAAGATACAGCCCAAAGATTGAAAACAAAAGCTAAGAGTTCAAATGCATAACCTTGGATGCCCCTGATGTTTGAGCTTCAATGCATGCTCTAACCAATGTAACCATGGAATGAACTGAAGAAATTTATGCATGAACATTTCTGATTTGACTGTATAACAGATAATAAACCAGTCAACTTCTGATGTTGGAAGCACATAACTTAAAGGCAAATGGAGTTGTAAAGTTTGGCATTTCGCTCTTGACTGACCTGCTTGTTGGAAGCCATGAAACTGTACTGAACATTTTGAGTTATTTTTCCAGTAATTCCAAAGGTCTACTTTTCGCTAAAAATAGCTTCACATATTCCCACAGCAATACCAAACATTCTATGCTGATGAGTGTAACATCTACATGATGAAAAGATGATCTTACCAATAACAATTCCATAACTTATATCTCATCCTCAAATACTCCTCAAATTCATAGAAATAGGAAGAGGATATCACAATTTTGCTTTCAACTGCATCCCTTTTTTGAGCCTTCAAGCTCAAGCTAGGCATTTGGCAAAACGCATCATCTAGTTTTTGTCGTATTTTGCCAGCGTTAGATACAAAGACACGCATTGCTGGGTGTATCTTACCAATGATTTTCCTTTATTTTTATTTGAAGGATGGATAAATCGCCAACATAACCTGAATCACTTATCATACCTGGGGAAAAATGGCCTTTCTGAAGTTTGAAGTGGTGGCTTACTGGGTTGCCCATGTTTCCAATATATTTTAAGTATCTAATGTCTCTAGAAAGGAAAATAGGAGGCAGGGCATTTCACTAACATTACCTGTATGACTAACATACCTGGGTAAAATGGCCTTTTTCACCACAGATACGGCATGTAAGCTCCTCTTCCTTCTTTCGTTTCCAATTTCTTTCTATAGATTTAGCCTTTGACTCCCACACTTTAGCCTCTCTACTAGTAAACCCTGTGGGAATAGCATTTGGATCACGAGTCTTTTCATCCTCAGACTCATCATCACTAGCAGATCTTTTTTTCATTGTATTATTATCACGATCTTTGAAATCAGGAGGCTTAGGAGGTCCTGTGTATTCTTTTCCATAAACCTCTTTCATCCATTCCTCATCTTTTTCATCATCCTGAGGATCAGCCATTACACAAGAACCAAAGTACCTTTTTAATCACCTTCAACAATGCAGATCGTAAGTAGTTGCAGTTGTCCCACCCAATCCTGCAACAAAATTATGCAGGCGTTTGTTGAGCACCGATTGCTTCAGAGCAACCACAATGGGTCTGTGAGACAGACATCAAGTAAAATGTGGTTAAGAATTGGTAAATGCACTGACAAGCACCTTGTTGCCTCACAATTATACGCATGCATATGCACAAAAAAAATGAGGTTCTTCCCCTCACATATGTCATTCTTCATTCTTACCCAGCCAAAAACTTTGGTAGGCCATGCTAAAAGATTCTTGTAAAAGGTATCCTAAATTTAATATTAGTGACATATTTTCATTCCCAAAGGATAAGAACAAAGTTAAACATGATAATTTTGTGAATGCGATTCCGAATAAAAACAAATAAGGCCAAAAGAAACATATTCGTTTACAGCAAAACTAGTCAATTAGAAAGAAGGCAATAGGGCTTTTGCACAGCCAACAATATAGTAAACAAGTTGTGAGCAGTAACGCATTCTTTTACCAAAAGCAAAACACTTCTATAAGAAATGAACAAATCCATTAAGTATGACAATAATAGTAGCACACATCTATCATCAGCATTGCCCTGACAGCTGATGTCTAATAGCAGGTAAATTAAACCTGAAATAATAACAAATGCTCCTCTATAAACTATTCTCAACTAGAACGCAAACTTCCACAGTACATATCATCTGAACAAAATTTAAAATGAAAGAGCTTCGAAAAAAAAAAATTGTTCCAAAGAAAGGCATAACATTGGAAACAACTCTGAGAAAAAGAATACAAGGAGCAGGCATTGACAATTGAAAACTTTTATACCAGCTTAAAAACAAGCACAGGAGTTGCTCACCATGCAAAAATATTAAGTAGAGAACATTGAAGTGATGCAGAAGAGGATTATTTTCAAAGCTTAATGTCCAATTGAAAATAAGCAGAAGATCTAGAATGTTAGATTCGTTATGCTGACTAATAAGTATACAAGAACATTTGAAAGTGATGCATTCAAATTTAATTTTTAAAACACAATACAGATTAAATGGTAAGATAATTTTCCAACTCTTTTCTTGACACTTGAGTTGATACAAAACATTATTGGGCTTGCAACTCCAGTGTTATAGGTTTCATGTGTCACAGGATATAAAAGATTGAAAATTTTCGACCTAGAACTAAAAGTGTGTATGAAAAATCATTATAAAATCCATGCACCCAATGACTCTCTAAAACGTACATACAAGATGATGGCCTCTCTGTTTGATTATTTCCTACATTAATTACCATAAACAAATGAGGTAAAGAGATCAATTCACAGGAGCTCTGTTTGTTCAAAAACCTCAGGCTACTGAAATTTAGAACAATAGGGAAAACCAAAACTTAGTGTACAACATGATAGAAGGGAAAAGCTGCTACAATTTAAAAAGCTGAATAGTAAAAAAAATTCCAACTCTTCTCAAGAACTACCATCGATCTGAAGCATCATGCCAATAAATATCATAAACTGCAGCAACCATCTTGACTGCTTTGGTGATCCCAAGTGATTACACAGTATCTCAAGAAGGTCATTTGCAACTAACACAGCTGAACTATTAACAGCTGTGACCAAATAATCAATTAATAGCAACAATGTCAAGATGCTATCAAAGTCAACAAATTTTGATTATATGTCCTGTAGGCCTCTTGATGAATTGCTAGCTGGCACAACATTGCTCATGGAAACAAAGGTGAAATATCCTCTAGATCAGTCAAGTGCTGCAAAAAATACATTAGAGAAATCATGCTTGAACAAATGTTTTCCAAGTAAAACTTTATGAAAGCCTTAGGAAGTGTCATAAGTTATAACAGACCATATCAATCAATGTATTGAAATGAAATCACAGTGAAAATTCTGGACACAATCTCAATCGGGGATATGGCCAGATTGGGAAGAACGGATATTGTCACTTTTGGAGTCCATATAGTAAGAAAAACAAGAAGTTGAATATTCAAAAACCCCCACAACCATTTTCAAAATTTGGCATATGTTTAATCCAGCACTCCACAGAGGCCAGCTTATTTGCATCCAGTAAAACTGAAATATAGTGTTCGTCTCTACTACTGTATATAATCAAAATTCACAGAATTTTGAATCTATCTCTGAAGGCCTCCTGATGAATCATTTGGCTGGTGCAGCAATGCTCGTGACAACAAAGGTGAAATATATTACAAGTTCAAGTTCTGCAAAATATAGGCTACAGGCAACAACTTAAATAAACCCTTTCCAAACCCAACTCTGACAAAAACCTTTGTAGGTTTAGCAATAGACAATTTAATCAGTCATTCTGTGAAAAGGAAGCCACATTGAACATACTGCACACAATCTGATTAGAAAATATGCCAAAATAGCGAACATGGGATACTGACACTTGTAGAGTTTATATGGTAGGAAAGGCAGGAGAGTCTATATTCCAAAAGTTCCAAACCATTTTGAAGATTTCGCATTTGTTTATTTCAGCACTCCACAGACAACTTTCTTGTCATCTAGCAAGGCTGAACTATAATCTGGATTCCAAACAGATCTTACATCATATGTTTTGACACTGCCCCGGTTTTTGATGAAGGAGAAACTCCGAAGACTGAAAGATATTTACACCCCCGAATTTAAAGGATATAAGAAGGCTGAGATGCAGACAGAAAACGAATTTGGTGGACTTCTGGACTTTCATTCTTTGTTGTCCTTTGATATGGTCAAAGATGACGAAGTTTCCAGCCCATTTTTTGAAGGCAGCCCTGAAATGTTTCTTGAAGAAATCTGCCTGGACTCAAGAAAAGATCTGGACTCCAACATAGATGTGGACACTTTGAAAACATGAACGAATATGATGAGTTTGATGATGCTTGTGAACCTGATAGGGATCAGATAAAGGAAGAGCAAATTGCTACAGGTTTTGAAGTTGGTCTGGAGGGGAATGAAAAAATTTCTGATAGTGACAAAGTCTGCAATTCTTTCCGCACACATGTAGATGGTTTAATTACCATGTGGGAATGTAGCATCTGTAGGTCATATTCAGCTTGTTTCGAGGACCCTCCCATTTTTTATTTTCATGGTCATGATGAGAAAGATTATGCATCTGATCTTCATTCATTTTTATCAACAAGGAATAATTTGAGCACAACGCTAATACATTGATCTCAGATCACAAAATTGACACAGCTGTCGGATTCAACATCCAGCTTGCAGATTCCTTCCACCCCACAACAAACCTTCAGGCTGTTAAAAATCAGACTAGCAATGGCTCCCTGGTCCCTGTATATGATGAATGCCATTACCCAAATTGTATCAAACCAGAATTTTCATTTATGGACCAAGTGCTTCCGATAGAGATCATGAAGGGGATTGGAGCGCAAACCCTATTCAAGAGCTGTGTGGATCTGGGAATCTTCTGTCGTAGAAAGATCATCAAGGTTTTACAAGATCTTGAATCAGAGCACAGCCTGTCACCAACATCTAGAAGCTGCAGTCTGAAGTCGGTGATAGGGCCAAGGAGAGTTTTCCCCTTGTGGCAAGCAAAATCACATCGTGTAGTTACAAATGGAAACCCAAGTGAGGACAGAGGATTCAATTAATTGATGAAACCCCAACAAGAAAATTGTTTTCCTGCGAATTTCGTGGAGGACAAGCACAAAATTCGAGATAGGTAAAAATTTATGGTTGCTGGAATTTTTACTGTGTATTTCATTTTTTTGTAAAAGCATCATTCAGAAGTAAAAAAGAGCTCTCGAACTGGTTTTCCCCAAGAGTTGTAGGAGGTTTTTCCAGGGTCATATTGACCAAAAATCAGTGTGTTAATTTTCTTTGTGTGGCTAAAATATTTTACTGTGTTTTTGTTCCTGCAATTTCCAGCACTGTGAAATTCCTGAATTTGTGTTTTCAGAAAATTTATTTCATTTCTGGAATTTGAATGTATGATTATGGGAATGGGCATTTAATTTTATGGGAGTGACAAGGTGAAACTGAAAAACTGGAATGGGGTCCAAATTTCTACATGGTATCAGAGCTTGGGTGGCTAAAACGTGCAATTTGGGACAGCAAGTGAAAAAATTACAGAAAGCTATTTTCACACAGAAAACTGAACCTTTACCACAGACTTGAACACTTCAATTTGTTAGGACAGCAAGCATGTCTTTGGGTTTGAGGGTGGAGAACAAGTTGGATGGGCAGAGCAACTATAGTGCATGGAGGGATAGAATTCAGAGCATCTTTTTAGAGGCAGAAGGATGGGGCATAATGGTTCACACCACACAACACCCAATAGCAGCGCCTATTGACCTTGTTCAGTTGGCTAATTTTAACAAGAAGAATGCCAAGGGAAAAAGACTGATTTTGGATGGTGTTAAAGACCATATCATTCCTCATGTGAGAGGAAAGACATATGCACATGAGATGTGGACAGCCTTGACCAATCTTTACCAGTGCACCAATGAAAACAGAAAAACGATCCGAAGGGAAAAGTTGAAGGCCATTAAAATGGCTAAGACTGATGGTGTTACAGCATACCTCACAAAGATCACTTCTGTGAGAGATGAGTTGGCTATTGTTGAGAGACCATTCCACCCACTGAGTTGGTCCGGATTACATTGAATGGTCTTCCCAAGACTTGGGAGAGTTTTGTGGATGGGATTGTTGCACGAGAGAACCTTCCCAGTTGGGAGAGGTTGTGGGAGGATTGCATTCAGAATGAAATCAAAAAGGACCATCTTGGGACAACCAAACAGGGAGAGGAGGATGACAATGTAGCATTGTTATCAAGGGACAAGAAGGGCAAAGGAAAGAAGCAAGCTTCCACAAGTGGTGGTGGGGGCAAAGGAAAAAGTAACCGGATGAACAAGGAGAAGGACTAATCCAAAGTTAAGTGTCGGAATTGTCAGAAGTTGGGACACTATGCATTTGTGTGTCCGAAGAAGAAGAAGGGAAAGGACAAGACCATGGCAGCATCAGCAAAAATAGAGGACTTTTCAGAGAGTTTTGACCGGGAGTTTGGGTTCATAGCTTGTGAGTCCACTAGTGCAGGATCACCTGCCACACAGGTTGAAAGGGAGTGTGCACTTCCCTCAACTAGCGGAGCATCTTCAGGTATTTGGTATGTTGACAGTGGGGCTTCCCGTCATATGACAAGAGTCCGTGAGTACTTCTCGGAGCTTTCAGAGAGTGGCACTGATATAGAGGTAGTACTCGAAGACGACAGCATTGTTAGAGCAGTCGATGTGGGGACATTGACATTTGATAGGGAACCCAAACCTCCCTTGATAGTGTCGGATGTTCTATATGTGCGAGGGATGAAGAAGAACATTATATTTGTTTCAGCATTGGAGGACAGAGGGTATGAGGTATTTTTCAGGAGAGGACAGGTGCTTATATATCCCAGGGTGATTGGTGTGTGCCATGCCAAGGTGTACAAGTTTTCATTCCAGCCCCTTATGGCATTGAGCAGTAGTACCGGCAGCAGAGCTAGCAGTTCAGAGTTGTGCGAGATTTAGCACCGCAAGAAGGGGCACATGTATCATGGGGCCTTGAGGACATTGTGGGAGATCACCACAGATGTGCCAGATTTCAGTTCTGATCACCTTGATACATGCAGACGATGTGCTATGGGGAAGTTTGCCAAATCCCCTTTTCCCAGCAGTGACAACAAATCGACGGGGATTCTTGATTTGATTCATACCGATGTGAGCGGTCAGATGTCTCATGTATCCTTGAGAGGATATGAGTACTATGTTTTATTCATTGATGACCACTCCAGGAAGACCTAGATTTATTTCTTGAAGACCAAGAGTGAGGTCTTCAAGCGGTTTCAAGAGTTCAGAGCTCTTGTGGAGAGACTGATGGTGTTATATCATACCTCACAAATATCACTTCTGTGAGAGATGAGTTGGCTATTATTGGAGAGACCATTCCACCCACTAAGTTGGTCCGGATTACATTGAATGGTCTTCCCAAGACTTGGGAGAGTTTTGTGGATGGGATTGTTGCACGGGAGAACCTTCCCAGTTGGGAGAGGTTGTGAGAGGATAGCATTCAGAATGAAATCAGAAAGAACCATCTTGGGACAGCCAAACAGGTAGAGGAGGATGACAATGTAGCATTGTTATCAAGGGGAAAGAAGGGCAAAGGAAAGAGGCAAGCTTCCACAAGTTGTGGTGGGGGCAAAGGCAAAGGTAAGCGGGTGAACAAGGAGAAGGACTATTCCAAAGTTAAGTGTTGGAATTGTCAAAAGTTGGGACACTATGCAGTGGTGTGTCCGGAGAAGAAGAAGAAGGGAAAGGACAAGACCATGGCAGCATCAGCAGAGATAGAGGACTTTTCAGAGAGCTTTGACCAGGAGTTTGGGTTCATATCTTGTGAGTCCACTAGTGCAGGATCACCTGCCACACAGGATGAGAGGGAGTGTGCACTTCCCTCCACTAGCGAAGCATCTTCAGGTATTTGGTATGTTGACAATGGGGCTTCCCGTCATATGACAGGAGTCCGTGAGTACTTCTCGAAGCTTTCAGAGAGTGGCACTGATATAGAGGTAGTACTCGAAGACGACAGCATTGTTAGAGCAGCCAGTGTGGGGACATTGACATTTGAAAGGAAACCCAAACCTCCCTTGAAAATGTCGGATGTTCTATATGTGCTAGGGATGAAGAAGAACCTTATATCTATTTCAGCATTGGAGGACAGAGGGTATGAGGTATTTTTCAGGAGAGGACAAGTGTTTATATAACCCAGGGTGATTGGTGTGTGCCATGCCAAGGTGTACAAGTTTTCATTCCAACCCCTTATGGCATTGAGCAGTAGTATCGGCAGCAGAGCTTGCAGTTCGGAGTTGTGCGAGATTTAGCACTGCAGGAAGGGGCACATGTATCATGGGGCCTTCAGGACATTGCGGGAGATCACCACAGTTGTGCCAAATTTCAGTCTGATCACCTTGATACTACATGCAGACGATGTGCTATGGGGAAGTTTTGCCAAATCCCCTTTTCCCAGCAATGACAACAGATCAACGGGGATTCTTGATTTGATTCATACCGATGTGAGCAGTCGGATGTCTCATGTATCCTTGAGAGGATATGAGTACTATGTTTTATTCATTGATGACCACTCCAAGAAGACCTAGATTTATTTCTTGAAGACCAAGAGTGAGGTCTTCAAGCGGTTTCAGGAGTTCAGAGCTCTTGTGGAGACTCAAACAAGTCAAAAGATCAAGTCCCTCAAGTCGGACAATGGAGAGGAGTATACCCTTGTTGAGTTTGTTGATTATTGTGTGGAGGCAAGAATCAGAAGGGAGTTCACAGTTCCTTACAACCCCCAGCAGAGCAGGGTTGCGAAGAGGAAGAACAAATCCATCGTTGGGGCTGCCAAAGCCATGCTTCATGATCAAGGGTTACCTTTGTTTTGGTGGGCAAAGGCCTACAACACTGTTGTGTACTTGCAAAACAAGAGTCCACATCGTGCCTTGGGGCATGTGACTCCTAAGGAGGCTTTTTCTAGGAAGAAGCCTGATGTTGGTCACTTCTGTATCTTTGGGTGCATTACATACTCCTATGTTCCCAAGGAGAAGAGGACCAAGCTAGAGCCCACTACAGAGAAGGGTATTTTTGTGGGTTATAGTGAGACCTCAAAAGCCTTTCAGATTTATATTCCTGCGAGGAGGAAAGTTGTTGTCGGGCGGAATGTGAAGTTCGAGGATAAGGCTTTCAGGAGGTCATGGGAGTTAGAGTATCTGAATTCACCAGACCCTCAGGAGCAGTTGAGTCAGTCATAGGGATCCAGTGGACAGGGATCAGGAGGTACATCGATTGCAGTGTCAAGTCCGTCAATGAGCAATGGCTCTCAAAGTCAGATGGGTGGTGCTTCGGGCAGCATGCAGAGCAATTCACAGGGTAGCCCATTGATGGACAGTTCACACAGCACTTCAACATCTACAAGCACAGGTTCAGGCATGAGGTCAGTTGGAAGGCCTTCAGGAGATCAGACTTCTGATGAGGATGATGATTCTTTCACTCTAGTGGGAGAAGTGTGCTCAGGGAAGAGGAAGCCCAAGTGGCTTCAAGACACCTTGAGAGAGGCCACATCTGTTGTTGGGCTGAAGAGACAGGTTAGAGAGAGCAGACCACCTGAATGGTTTTGTAGCTATATGGCATTGGTTGCTAGCATCATTGACTCTGAGCCTTCTAGCTATGAGGAGACAACTAGCCAGCAGGTCTGGAGGGAGGCCCTGTGGGAGGAGTATTCTTCTATCATGAAGAACGATGTTTGGGAGGTGGTGTCGAGGCC
This sequence comes from Pinus albicaulis, assembly GCA_034641835.2. Classification (NCBI taxonomy): domain Eukaryota; kingdom Viridiplantae; phylum Streptophyta; class Pinopsida; order Pinales; family Pinaceae; genus Pinus; species Pinus albicaulis. Next base: position 1,728,153,183 of record CM076575.1, on the reverse strand, counting down.
TGAAGGGAAATCAGTGATTACTTCCCGATGGCTTTACAAGATAAAGCATGCTGCAAATGGCAGCATCGAGAAGTTCAAGGCTCGATTTGTGGCTGGAGGGTTCTCCCAGGTAGAGGGAGTTGACTATGAGGAGACCTTAGCTCCCGTGGCTCGATATACTTCCATTCGCTCCATTATATCGATAGCAGCAGAGATGGGCTGAAAGATCCACCAAATGGATGTGAAGACTGCATTTCTCAATGGCTTCATATAGGAGGAGGTTTATATTGAGCAACCGCAGGGCTTTGAGGTGCATGGGAAGGAGTCCCATGTATGCAGACTGAAGAAGGCACTTTATGGCTTGAGGCAAGCTCCTAGAGGTTGGTACTCGAGGATTGATACATACTTGCAAGAGTTGGGTTTCACAAAGAGTGATGTAGATCCAAACCTATACTTTATTGTGGTAGGTGAGGAGCCTCTCATTCTGGTGTTGTATGTGGATGACTTGGTCATTATCGGTGCAGAGAGACTAATAGAGGGTTGCAAGAAAGATCTTGTTCAGAGTTCGAGATGAAGGACATTGGCTTGATGCATTACTTTTTGGGATTGGAGGGGTGGCAGGAGGAGGGGCATTTCTCCCTAGGACAGAGGAAGTATATTGTGGACATTCTTAGCAGATTTCACATGGAGGATTGCAAACCCATGTCGACACCTATGATCACTAACTGGAAGAAGCTTAACGCTTCAAATTCCGAGTTGGTGGATCCTACATTGTATGACAGCTAATTGGTTCTTTGATGTATTTGGTGAACACACGACCAGATATTTGTTTTGCAGTCAACACAATGAGCCAGTTCATGTGTGAGCCCAGGAGAGTGCACTCGGTCGCTGCAAAACACATACTTCGTTACTTGCAGGGGACAGTGGATTTTGGTCTGGATTTTAGACAGGGAGATGGAGTGAGATTGGCAGGGTACACTGATTCTAATTGGGCAGGTTGTGCTTCTGATAGGAAGAGCACTTCAGGGTGTTGTTTTGGGTTGGGTTCAGCAATTGTGTCATGGTTCAGTTGAAAGCAACAGTCAGTAGCATTGAGTTCAGCGGAAGCAGAGTACATGGCAACCAGTTTGGCTAGTTGTGAAGCCATATGGCTTCGCAAGATGTTGTTTGGCTTATATGGTCAAGCGTTGAGACCTTCAGTGATTTTACTATGATAATCAGAGTTGCATAACTCACGAAGTGTTATGAATATAATTCATAACGAATATAACAAATATAATTATTAAATAGTCAGTTAAGGATTATGTAAGTAGTCATTAAGTTAGTGAAAGGGCATGTCTAAGAGACATGCCCAGTCATGAAAGTTCACCTGCGTAGGTATATAAGCAAGGCCTCATTGTAACATTTTATCATCTATCTATCTCATATCTTTTATAATATAATATTTGTATCATCATGGATATCTTTGTATTCCAAGTGTTCTGGAGTATTTAAGCTTGAGAAGGAACTTCGTTCGCTTCATTTGGTATCAGAGGAGTCGATCTTATGGCCGCTCATCGCTGCACAGAGCTACGCTCCTTGATCCAGGTCTTTGACCGTAAAAATCGTCAACCTTGTTGTTGTCGTGACTGAAGCATTTCGCAAAATTAATAAAATAAAGAGCAAGTATTAAATGAGGTTACAAGGCAACCTCATAGCCAATGCAAAAATATAACAATTAACCTACAATGAGGCTGAAATGTTAACGTCATGCATATGTAGGCCCTTCTAGGGCATGCATTGGGCTCCTTCAGTGCCAAAGTGAGTGTAGAGGGCTCCATAAATCGTGATCGAGGGGTTGGCCCCCAAATCTCAATGCAAATCAGTGTATGGACCCCAATTTTGTGTTTGGGGACACAAAATGGGTATCATGGGTCTCCTAGTGATAGAATAGCCTAATTCTGCTCCAACGTTGAGGGCTCTGAGGATGGTGCTAGCCCTCCCATGTCTCAAGGGGTGAGACAAAAGAACTTGTGTGGGCCTCAGATCAACTGCCAAACCATGTGATCACTACTAAGTCGGTTGGCGCACATTGGTCCAAGTGCATCATCTTATGAACAATGTGGGGCAACGTGCGAACTACTAGGGGAGTTGTAGGTTCCCATGGAATGGAATGATACTCTGTAAGTGGTAGGAGTCCCATGGCTCTCAACGCTTCACCTATAGAGTGTCATAATGCTCCTCTATTAGACTTGGGCCCCAGTTAAGCTGCTCATCCCATGATGAAAACCACCTGCCAATCACACACAATGTCAAATGTTGCATCTTCACCATTAGGCATAATAATCATTAATGCATCTAAGTGAACCAAGCTTGTTAGTCAAGAGAAAATTGACACTTCATATGGGGCTTCCCTCCCAAAGTGGGGGCTTTGATCACATAATAGTGTTACCTTCCTAGATAGGAGTGGCCAATAAATGATCCTATTAGGTGTTCCCAGCACCTAAGGGGAAAGACAAGTCCCTGGTACATCCTTCAATCAATAAGTGGCATGTGAATAATGATGGAACGAAGGGGGAAAGGGGTCTCGAGGCCAAATGCCATGGTCAAAGGGGTAGCAATGATGAGGAAATCCACATTCTGGGCATACAAATGTGAGGAGGGAGCAATCGTGGATGCATGAGTTACCCCGACGTTTGTTTCTCCACGCCTCTTATTGCCTTTTGTTTTTTCGATTTTTATTTGTGTTATTGCTCGAAGCTCTAAGAAATGAGAGCATGTTGTGAACGATGTGTAGCAGTGGTTACCCCCTTAAAAGGTAGGACAATTTATCGCCCACCAAGGGTTAGGACATGCAATGGTTCCTTTTATGATGTGATGGGGCAACATTGGCCTATGGAACCAAGTGATATGGCCATAATGATAAGGGCTAGATCTCATGCTCAGCATTTGCCCACATGCTAATTTTAATGTCCCTGCCATCTTTTGCATTTTATAATTTTCTTTATTATGTTTCTTTCTTGTGGCCATGATATGTTTTTTTACTTTTCTTTTAGTTACATCAACCTTTAGGGCAACGTTTCTAGGCCTAACCCAGATATGTGGACAATGGGAGAGGGTCTGCTAAAACCCATCAGACCCATGGTCATGTGGACTTTGAGAGGGAAGGGTGGAGTATAAGGCTCTGTTGAAGCCTCGAAAATCGCTGCTTCAAACATTGGGGGATAACCACCCGATCAGGACCTTAGGACGGCTCCTTTTCCGTTTGGTGTGGTGGCTCCGACTGGATTTATAGGACCAATTTCCTAGTAATTTAAATGGGTTGGTAATGGAATGATTGGATGGAGGGAAAATGGGACTAAATGACTGAAATAAAACTATCTAATCTAATTTAAATACTGACAAAATAATTCTAAAACTAACCCGGGCATCAAATGTGAATACAACTTTAAATTGTTTCAATTAACCAATAACCATGAAAATGTATTATAGCTTAATTGAAATGTGCAGTAACAAATAAAAATAACTCTGTTTAAGAAATTAAACAGAGTTATAATAACATGTTGCATTCATCATCATATATCGCTTGCATATACTGTAAAAGATAAATATTTCTAACACACTGTATAAAGAAATATTGTAAAGCAAGTACACATAAATGATAGCAATTTAAAAGAGAATATCACATAACATAAGAAACTAACAGTGAATAGATAGAAATACCATATCCATATCGATATTTTCCAATGCAATCTGATATCCAACTGCAGCAACTTCAATATAAAATCAACTCCAAGATACAGAAATGCAATTCTTAAAGGCAATTTCACAGAGAATCACCAGATGTGATCCTTTATAAAAATATAGGAGTCAATGGAGTACAAAAATGTAATCTCCAAGTCAAAATATTACAAATTCAGGACCCCTTTCTAAATGCATGAAAGGGGTTTAAATAGGTACCTAACAAAAAATAACTAAAACTATTCCTAAAATCTATCTAAATTAAAAATATCTAGAACAGAAATGCAATCTTGAGATAAACCAACTCATTGATTATCTGTTGTGTTTGATGTGCCCAGATGGTAAATTTTGAGCATTTCCTTCACTTCCTCAGGATGACTGAGCTTTGAATGCAACCTCCCTGTATATGTGGCATCGGAGAATTCGGGAATGATGCAATTGATGGCATTTGAAAGAAATTTTATTGTTGTTTGTTGACTATGTGGCTTGATAATATAAGTCCACATTGTATCCCATGATATTCCTTGTAATTGGCCAATTTACTGATTTTTATTTATTATCTCTTGTTTCCATCTGTGATCAGTTTCTTTTACCTTAGGTAATTGGCCAGGAGTACAATCTGCAATTAAATTGATTGCATATAAGTTATCATTCACCAGCTGTGTTACATTGTTCATTATGCCTTTAGCTCTGGATGTGGCTCTTTTTGCTTTGATCAAACATTGTTCCCATTCTGCAAAAACAATTTCTTTATGTCTCTCCATAATTTTGGGAAGATTTGCTTTTCTTCCTACTTCTGAGTCTTGCCATAAAATAAATTCAGAGATCTTTTCATCAGCTTCATCAAATTCAATTTTAAGAGTGACTCCTTCATCTACCAAGGAAGATGTTAATTCACATAGGGATTCTGTTTCTTCAACTTTTAGACAAAATTCACTTAATTGTTGAGACAATAACTTGTTTGTCTCCAGGGCTTCATTTTTGAATTGATCCAAACTGGGATCATTCTTAAACTTGTCTAATTTAGATTGAAACATCTTCTCTTGCTCAATCTTTGAAGTCTGCTCATTTTGTAGAAGAGCCTGTAATTTTGCTATTTCTTGATTTAGCTGTTGTTGCTTTCTAAAGTCTGCTGATCGATCTTCTCCTTTTCAACAGCCAGCTGTTCTTTTAATTTTTTAGATTTGAGCTCTCCATCCTGTAATCGTTGTTCTAACTAAATGATTTTATGTTGTTTCTCTGCAACCTTTTCTGCTATTTGTACATCCTTGTGCTTCATTAACTGTGTAACTTCAGAGGCTTTGTCTATAGTAGCAGCACTATAGGCACCTGCATACTGGGATAATTTGGTGAGATCCTCAAATGGATTCACCTCAGCATTCTTATAAACAATATTCATGAATTCCACTTGTGATGTCAAAAGTGCATCTTGATCAGTTCTCCTCCTTTTCCTTTGTTTTCTTACAACAGCCCTATGTTTAGGGCTGTAAAATATATCCAAAGGAGGGATTTCTTCTATCTTCAACATGATCTCACCTGTGGAATTTTCAGGGATGATTTTTACATCCTGGTCTTTTGGATCATCAACTTGGGGAGTGTTTTGTTGTCCTATTTGCTAGGCAAATTGTTCATATTGGCTCAACAAATGAGGAGAAACAATAAGTTTAGTAGCTTCTTATCCTCCAAGTTGAGAATTTGCACTATTGTTTATATCACTTTTAGATGCTTGTTCAGTATTCTTACTGTCTGTGCCTCCCTTTTCAATACGCACATTGGCATCAGTACCTGTGCTTTCTTTTCTTACCTGGGCCGAAGACTGTTGTACATCAATTTTAGCAGCTATATCTGTCTTTTCAGTATCAACTTTGCTGCTAATATCTTTCTTTTCTAAAACAGGATTGGTTCCTGTTACTTCTTTCCTAGATGTACTTCCTATTTCCTTCTGTTGTGATTCATATCCTTGTGTAGAAACTCTCAACTGATCCAGAGGAACTTTGAGTAATCTCTGACTTCTAAATAACAAAAATTTGTTCATTTCTTCGGCCTGAAGTTTAGACTTGGCCAAATCAAAAACTTGGGACATTTTATCTACAGAAACAAATAAATCATCAAACAAATCTGGTTCATGTTCGAACCAAGCAATTGAAACAGAAGTAGTAAAATCATATGCCACCTTCCTGAGATCATATTGCCTTCCAGGAATTGTTGAAAGCTTTAGATCGGTTAACTTAACAACTTCTTTTTCAGCATGGACAAAATTGCTGAGAGTATAGTCACCACATTTAAAAGGAAAAATAGGCCACATAAGCTTTTTGTTGTTCTTCAAAGTTCTGGACATGCCTTCTACTGTCAACTGATAAGAAATTTCCTGTGCTAACAGTTTGTCTGGAACATACAAAGGAAGGATGTGTGGCTCTACAATACTTCCAAAAACTCTGACATATGTGAACTTTTCCTCCCCGAACCAATCTCCAATAGAGGACAAATCAACTCTAGCTTTGTCGGAAAGTCTAGGAGGGAATCGGCCAAAAATGATTTGGTAAATCGGAATAAGAAAACCATGACAGACTCTGTAAACATGACTTCTAAAATGCCCCTTCCATAAGAACTTGTGATATATATGAATTGGAAAAAGGTTATTTAGGAGTCCATTTCCATCCTAATAAGGGGAATTCCGAATTGAAACAGAGGGCATCTAGGATATAAGCATAAAAATAAAAAGGAGTGGAATTTCCTGAATTTTTGTCTTTCCTATACTCAAGAATTCTGTTGGTTATCTTATCAGACAGTATAACAGCCCAATCCATTATCTCAGAATTAATAGCAGAATGTATTAATGGGACCATTTGAATGGAAAATCTCGCCGAGTTATCATTTCCAAACAATCTACACATCATTGCTACGGCATAACAATATGGAGGCAAAAGAGACTCCACAGAGTACATACCTGATGCCTCGTGTCTGTGCTTTTCAGGAGCCCTTCTCCATTCTCTAATTGGTTCTGACTAATTTTCGTTATTCGCAGCAAATTCTTTGATAAAATCTTTGTTATAAATCTTCTGTGGGTCTGGAAGGTGGTCTGTCGCTTTGATGTCTTCTGGTCTGAATAACCCGAAGATTACTCCAGATGCAAAAACAAAAGTTCTGTCTTTGATAGCCACGTTATCAATCACCCATCTAATATCATCATAATATGGGAAAATGTTTGTCCGAGCTGCAACTCGGTGCAGAAATGAGTTTGCTAATGCACCAAGAGGACTTTCAGAATCAGAGTCTGAGTCGGCTTCATTGAGAACTGTGGTCTTAACTTCAACAACTCTAGGGCTTTCCTTTTCTAGTAGATTGTAAACATTTTCCCACGTCATTTTACCAAGTCCCTGGCATGAGGTATCTGTAACCAACTTAAGCTTTGCTGGTTTCTCTTTAGGCGGCATGGTGATCACAGGAGCTTTTGCAGCAACGGCGGCTTTCAATTTCCTGAATCTCTTCGACATTTCAGTATCGGGCAATGTTTCTCTTGTTCTGCGAACGGAAAAATTGAATGTTCTATTGTTCTGCGACAAAGAAAAGCTTTCAGCCAAGGTGAAAACGTAATAATGAAAACAGCTATACAAAAGGATTATTCGTTGATTTGTATTTATTATATCCGTGGTTAAAAACTTAAATGCCCTCTAGGGAGTCACACTCATGCATTCAATAACAAAACAAATCATTGTTATTCGTTTGATTTGCGAGTTAATGTTAACGTACAATCGGAGATTTGGCATATTTCGAAATAAGTGTAGGTATGTTACTTTTTAAATCTTTGAAACACGATGAATAATAATATATGGACATTTAAGTTGTATTCGAATCGCAATTCGTTTAAAAAGGAAAATGAAATAAGATTTATGCCAAATTCCGATTGCGGAGATCGCATCGGAGATTTTTGAATGAAATGAACCGTTTAAGAACTTCTCCAATAATGCGATTGCGATGAGGTGGGGTCCGCGGCATCGGAGTTTTTAAACCAAATGAATACAACGTTTTAATTCTTCCGAAATGCGATTGCGATGAATCGCATTACATCGGGAGTATGTAAAGGAAACATACATTTTTAAAGTTTATCCGAAATGCAATTGTGATTAAGCACGATCGCATCGGAATTTTACAAAGCGAAAACAAACTTCAAAGAATTCTTCGATTTTCCGATTTGCGATTACTGTTCATATCGAACATTGTTAAATATAAAGACTTTATATAATATTTTCGATATGATTTAAGGCTTTGTTTCTCATCGGATAGGAAAGTTTTTAAAGGTTTATACACTTTGTAAATAGAAAAATATGCAATGTATCCTTTTATCAATGAATCTTTTATTTCTAAAAAATGTTTGGGATTTTTTCTAAATCTTTTATTTCTATCTAGAAAGAAAGATAAAAAAGGGGACCTATTTCTAAATGGGATTTATTCTAAAATTTAAAAATGGGGAGGGTTGTTGTACAATACAACAGGCTCATAATGTACGAAGGGAAGTGATAAATATGGAACGAGAGAATAGGACCATGTTATCTCAATTAGGGTTTCCCAATTAGTACCCTTCCTAAAGACATGGGCCATTAGGGAATGTCCCACTAGACTAGGATTGAAGATTAATCCAAATTTAAGGCGAGGGAACAAAACAACAGTCAAAACCCTTCCTTCTTTCAAGTCACCAAATAATCCATGCCAAATTCCCAAATGAGAAACAAGCATAAGCGCTCAATTGCACAATGAATAACATACCTCTTGGGTTGGATTGCCCACTTTCTAACATGTTCTCTTAACAAATGGGCGAGGAAACATACAACCGATGTAGGTGGTGGAGATAAAGTAGCACATCACATCAGCTACAAGGTGGTTGTCGAGGGATGTTGTCAGTCGACTGGAAGAAGATGATTAGGAGAAAAGTTTTCCTAGTGGTACCCGCATTTGGTGGGTAATAGTCCCCAAACTTCAAAACCATATAAAACCATGGACCTAATAATGTTGTCTAAAAGCACCATCTTACACTAAATATCCCAGAAAGTGTTTATAGCATCATCAATCCAAAAGTGCTAGGCTAAGAAGCCATATCCCCTATTGATTTGAGGCTAGAAAGCCAATCTCAAACTAAACTTGTTCCTTGAAAACTAAACATCCAAATAAGTGTGAGTCATGGTGATCTCAATCTCATCACTGTAGAAGTAAAATGGATATCCAACAAGACATTCTTCGAGCCATTAAAGATCATAACCTTGGTTTTACCAAGACTGACCATCAACTACCAAAGTCCAGGAAAAATAGCCAAGGCATCTAGACATCTCTGAAAAGCCTCACAAGTAAAAGAATAAACCATCCTAGAGTTAGATATGCTCCCACAAAAAGGATTCCAACTCATCTATTTATATCTCAAACAAAGAAGGTGACAGAGGTCATCCCCGCTTCACCCAGAATGTACTCCTATTAAAATTTGACAAACCATGCACTATATAAAGGTGGCCCAATACAAACTAATAGATGTATAATAACAATAAGGATAGACTCTAATATGTCAAGATGCCAAACATCTTTAAGGCTCTAAAACAAGGCCTCCCTTCCAAGTGTGATGCAAGAGTCGATGCTTGGTCATCTTCACACTACCCACAACGTCTTGGGCTTCAACAAGAGCACCATGTGGGTCAATAAGGTTGCCCTATCTCAGTGAATCTCATTGGTGTCTAAATGGATGAGCTAGAGTCCTTCCTAAAGGAGCACATACAAGATGGTGACAGTTGTCTGTATATCTTAAATTTGATCTCCTTGTTTTATTTGTCAACTACATGATCCATTGTACCTCCCAACTCAAAGGGTTTCAGTAAGAAATTGATGCCTAATCCAATTTCTATAACCTTAAACAATTAACCTTGGTAAGACTAATGTTATGATCTTCAATGTGTCTAAGCAAGCTCTAAATGACTACCACTTCTACTTTCGAGGGAGCAAAATTGAGATTGTTATGGTCTACACATACCAATGGATCGCTTGCTTGACTCAAGAAACAATGCCTTTGACTTGAGTTCATACCATCCATTGCAAACAAATAATTCACTAATCCATCATCCAATAAATGTTGGAGGCCATTCCTTACACCTTGATGTTATATTTAAACATGTCTCCTTTCTACATAGATTCCTACCCAAGGAGACTCTAAAGTCCAGTATGGATTGAGACCCCTACCTTGCTCTGTGTTATTCAAAGGAGATTTTACAAGCAAATAATTCACTAATCCATCATCCAATAAAAGTAGGAGGCCCATTCCTTACACCTTTGTGCTATATTTAAACATGTCTCCTTCCTACGGAAACTACCCAGGGAGACTCTAAGTACAGTATGGATTGAGACCCCTACCTTGCTCTATGTTATTCAAATGAGACTTCTTCTACGGGCCTCCATAGAGAAAGTCCTTGTAGGATTTGAAAGGCGTCTCCATAGAGAAAGTCCTTGTAGGATTTCAAAGGCATCTTGACTTATTTAATCAATGGCCATCTCTACCCATCAACTCCCCCCTTTAGGTACTTTTTAAACACACCAAGGTCACTTCATATCATCTAAACATGACTTGAATCAAGTGAGTAGCGAGAATATCTATATGCAATACATCTAGAGCACGTAGTGATTTGTTAGAGAAGAGTTGCGCAAAAAATCTAGAAAATATGGCAAATTGTAATTTTTCTTAAATATTGCATTTATATTAAGGCAATGCATGTTTTTCCTTGTGCTAGTGAGTCAAATTCAACAAGAAATGCAAAACTCATTAAGTACTTGTGTGTCAAACTTTGACATTTAAGCAATCACAATTCAAACTAATATCAATGAGTAATCCAAAAGACATCCATAAGGATCATCTTCCTAGTGTGAAGACACATTTTTAAAGTGTATAATATCAATTGACCTATGTTCAAGTATGAATAATCCAAACAAGTCTGTTTTAATTTGGAATAAACTTGTCAATAACATTCCTCCTTTATTTTATGAAGATAAACCTATTTTGCAGTAAATATAGACACCAAATACAATTTATAACAAATTGCACTTATCAATAAAGTTTCTCCTCTGTTTGGGGAAGAAAGACCTATTATCCATCATGGATAAGAGTAAATACATACACCATATACAGCTTATACAAACAATTTGTAGAAAGATCCACGGTCCTTTAGTTCCTTGAAATCCCACTAATAATGCCAAAAAAACAACAGTTATAAGTTTTATTACACACTCCATAATTTCAAAAAAAATTATTATTTCATGATCCAAAACATTAGAAAACATCTTCAACTTCCACCCCATTTCAAGGGCTTCAAGCCACTTCTTACCATTTTTCTAAACTTCAAGTATCACAAGGCCATTGTTGGATATTACAAAGAGGTTAACTGTTTGAAGCCCATAAAAACACAAAAATAGTATTTTTCTCTATGGTATAATGTTCAGTGCAACAATGAATTTGAGAAGGGGAGCCTATCTCATTTGAATCCCTTTGAACTTTGTGGTACATCTGAAGAATAAACATTAAGAATAAGGAATGGTTGGTCTACGTCTGCTAACTCTTATTCCAGTAGACAATTTAAGAAATCAGAATGAACATATGCATACACACATCCATATATTTGCTTATGCAGTAACATACAGTTTTAACCACTAACATTAGCCTAAAAATAAATATAAGAAAAATATGCCACTTGACTGTGCCTCCAGTTACCCATAAGAATCAGATGCAAGTTGAATTTGCCTCCAGTTTCCACTAGAAATAGAGGACCTGAAAGGTCATTGGAATAACTGGAATAACTAGACCATCTTATCAAAGAATTTGCTAAAAACGGCCATACAAACAAACTATATTTCTGACAATAAGTAGCTAGAACCATGGTTCAATGCTCTGAAACTCTTTAAAGCTAACCTCTGCATAAATCAACCCCAGAGCTAGAATACAACAGTCAGATTTCATATTGTGCTTCCAATGTAATTCTCTTAGGGGTTCAAAGCAGCTAGGCAGTGAGTTTGACCTGGTGTTTCAAACAAGTTTTTCCACATTGATATCAATAAATCAGTCTATCAATGGGTCTTCTAACTTCAATATATAAAAAAATGGACCATGGCATGGGGTGGCACAGATTAAAACACCAGCTGAAACCTACATTGAGCCTTCATTTTCAAGTAAAGGAAGCCTTCTATAATCCACCACTTTCTGTTGATTTCTGCAGATCTGACACAAAAATTAATTCATAGATATTATAAAAACCAAAAGTAAAAATGGTGTTCTGCATCCAGAGGCATTAACATTCAAACCCATGGCATGCCAAGAGCACATTCAAACTCCTTAGCTCTCTCTTGCATGATACAGTTACTAACCCTGAGATCTTTTACAAAATCAAGTGTGGATTCTACCTGACAAAGGACATTACCTCGTTCACAGTACCCAATATTAGTTTTTTTTTTCAAAATTAAATGTGGATTCACCAATAGGGCCTCTGTTCACTGGTGAGGTTGACAGAGCATTAAACCATCTACCATAGTTTCATTCTAACATTACCTCGTTCACAGTAGCCAATATTAGTTTTTTTTCAAAATTAAGTGTGGATTCACCAACAGGACCTCCGTTCACAAGTGAGGATGAGAGAGCATTAAAGCATCTACCATAGTTTCATTCTAAATGTGGTCTGCCCCACCATAATGACACGTCAAAATGCGCTGAGGAAAGGTGCAAGTTCCAGAGGATTTTCGTGGAATTGTCACTCCTCAGACCTGGTCCCTGAGCGAAAGTATATGTGTCTCGTGGTGCATATAGGACGCTTAGTGCATTTTAACGTGTGGGTTCTACCTGACAGCAAACATTGTTTTGTCCATAAGTCCAGTTATAATATTTCTACCTGACAAGAGACATTGCCTCATTTGAAATCTTCGCAAAGACAATATACAATTGTGTGTTTTTCTAAAAATAAGTGTGGGTTAACCAACGGGGGCTTGATTCACTGGTGAGATTGACTGAATACCACGCCATCTGCCATTGTTCCATTCTCACTGTGGTCTGCCCGACAGGAATGGCATGTCAAAAAAGGCTGAGGCTGAGCTCAAGCTCCGGAAGGTTTTGGTGGAACAATTACCTGAACCAAGAGGAACTGGGTTTTAAGCAGTACAGCCATCAAGCTCAAGGAATGAAAAAATGCGGGTTCTACCTGAGAGGGAGCATTTTCTTTGACCGGAATTCCACAATTTAAGGGTCAGTCTACTCTTCGATGACAGTTTTACTGTACTTCTGCAGAAGGTAGAAGTCATGCCAACAAACGGCTGAGCAATAGATGTGAACAATCATAATTAGCATTTTCCAAAACTTTAACTCGAGTTATTTTCAAACAATTTTGAGACGTTGCTAACGAACGATCGGTGAGTTAAGCCATCCGCCAAGATTCTATTCTGGCCGTGGTATGCCCCACCCAAATGGCATGTAAAAAAGGATGAGGCTACATTTGCGCAAAAATAAGCCCATCAGACCTGTGTCGTAAGCCAAAGAGAGCCCGTATTGAGCCGTAAAACCGTCGACAACAGAACATATTTTCCGAAGCCAGGTAGTGACTATTTTCGCTGATCGGAATAAAATGAAAGAAGTCCTATAATTCCATTATTTATAATCTTCAGCACACGAAAACATCCGCACTTGATCACGATTTACCAGTACTCCAAGTGCAATAAAAGACAGTAACATTACTAAGGATAAAGGGTTTTTCAATGCGTGAATAAATATTAAAACCGAGTTCCACCCTCTCTAACAAGACCTGGAATAGAAACCAGGACCTCGATAACACTTGGGTCTCTTAAAACATCTGCAGTATTTACAAAAGATTGTGCAATGCAAACAAAGCCGTTGGTGATTCAAGATAATTACAATGACTTCAACCTCGGTCATCATAATATGGTCGAAATCAATTAGCAAGATAAAAGAGCAATGTATGTGGAATTCATAATACCAGCAGAAACACATAGAATTAGTGGGCCTAAGCAATGCTCCCAGATAAGGCTCTTTCTACTGAGAAGTTAAAGGTTTTTTGCGCTCGCAAACCTTTTCAGCGAAAGAGTCGAGAACGTTGACGTTGCTGAGATTCGAACGCGCGATCTTCTGCCGCCTCCCGAAGGGCCTGCTCTTTACAGAGCATCTCCTGCCGCTGTTCCTTCGCCTCTCCACCGTACTGGGGAAGAAGAATAGATAGGCGAGGAATTCAAGTGCAATTTAAGGGGGATTAGAATTCCGGTTAGAGGAGCTCTAGGGCAAACTAGGAGTTGCTTCCTTTTTGCTTGACGATATCTTAAATATTTGGGCGTGAAGCACAAGGGCAAACTAGGAGTTGCTGTCTTTTTGCTTGACAATATCTTAAATATTTGGGCTTGAAGGATAGCAATATAGCTTAGATTCAAAATGTGAAGAATATATTAATATTGGTTAGATTCAAAATGTGAAGAATATATTTTATGATAAAATCTGTCCATAAAGCACAACAATATATACTAGCAATTGCACCAGGAGGTGCAAAGGAACGTTGAAAGGAAACCTCTCAATGATGTAAGAGGGGCAAAACAGGCAGATGTTGAGTTAATTCTTCTCCAACTCCTCCTAGGAGAACAGAGGGAGAAGAATAAATGGCCTCCAGGGACTGAAATCAACCGAATTCACTATCATGTCGTCTCTCGTAACATAGCAATGGAATGTAGGCTTTCGGGAGGGCGTATACTTGTTATTGCTTGGGGTTATGGTCCAAGAAGTTCGAACATCAAAATATAATGAGAGGATATTGCCTTTTAATACAATTTACAAGGGGAGGATTTTTATTAATATTCAAGCACTTTATAAAAGAGAGAGATAGCCTCTGTGCATTATTCAAAGGATATTCAATTGTTTTTATTATTATCGAATAAATTAAATGTTAAAAGTAATTAAATAATATTTAAAGTTTGAATTTATATATTTATTTTATTTTTAATAATTACATGCTATGATAAGAAAAGATTTCAAAACCAATAAAAAAACAAGGAAAATAAAAGTAAAAATTAATTAAATAAATAAATAAATAGGAATAAAATAAAATAAAGATATAATTAAAATTAAAAATAAAATAGATAAAAATAAATAAAAAAATTAAATTAAATAAAAATTAAATTCTTAATTACAAAAACAAGAATAAAATAAATAAATAAATAGAAATAAAATAAAATAAAGATTAATAAATAAATAAATAAACAAACAAATAAATAAAATGAAATAAAAAGTAAAATTACATAAATAACAAATTAATAAATTTAAAATTAAAAATCAATAATTTTATTAAAATAAATATAAATATTTAAAATTCAAATTATAAAGTTTGATTATTTGGTTTACTTTTCCCTGGCATTGTGTGATCAAAATGGAAGGCATATCTCAATGGATTTAACAAGCGCACCTCAAATAAAATGCATAATTCATGAATCTTACAAAGACAATGGCTCCATGAACCAATATGGACCACTTGCAGACTCAATTGGTGGCTTTGTGCACAAGAGAAATCCAAATAAAGGAATATTCCGTATAAACAAGAACCAATTATGAGAAAGATGATCTTCTTTAACATGTGGCTGAATTATATGATTAAACAATTAGATAGGTATTTGTTATATTGATAATTTGAGATTACCTGTAGACCTAGCTGCATACACACCATTTGTGGTAGTCTCAATATCATCGAAAATTCAATCCTATGGCATGTTAACCTCTGCTCCAAATTCATGCTGCTTGTAAACATCTTGCTCCTGCATATGCAAAGTGTTTCTTGGGTGAAACTCCGTTGCTGAAATAGATTCATAAATCCTGAAGAAGCAAAGATTTTTAAAGTTCCTGTAGCTTATAATCTGATTGTGCATACTTCCAAAAGAACCAAGGAGAATGATTCCTTTTTACAGTATTTTCACATGAAGTATGCAATTCATGTAGAATATTAGAGCCATGAAAAGGGAATATGATTGCTACCATTATGGGGATTCAAACAACCTACTTCTGATATTACTGAAATTCCCCATCGTTGCATGTTAAAACAAATGCTGAAATAAAAATACAACCTGG
Source organism: Pinus albicaulis (assembly GCA_034641835.2). Taxonomy (NCBI): domain Eukaryota; kingdom Viridiplantae; phylum Streptophyta; class Pinopsida; order Pinales; family Pinaceae; genus Pinus; species Pinus albicaulis. Next base: position 1,728,137,363 of record CM076575.1, on the reverse strand, counting down.
ATTTTCCATTTCACCTCCATGGCATAGATTGAATATTGCAGAGTAGAATAATGATGGTCAACGAACACAAGATAGTTGGATTGCTGAGAGCTAGGATCTGTTACAGCGTACATATGGGTTTGATACTAAGAAAAAGTAGCCCATAACCTATCCACAAGGGACCTTAACCTGTCTCAAGGTAGCAGGCAGTAAGTAGTCCAAAGCTTTTGTTAGGTGGGGTATGGATGCTAGGTAGCAGTCCAGTATCATCACCATAAAGTTGGAAGAGAGTTTGAAAGTTCCAATTTAATACCGGCCTCTATTCCATATGGGCTTTTCAAGACTATGGGCTTCGATTGGATCTAATGCTCTGGTTCGAATGTAGGAGCAACAGGAACTGAAATCCAAGCAAGATCATCCAGGCAAGATCAACAAGAGTGCCCTATCAAAATCGAAGGTTAAGGAAACAACAAATCGAGGAGGAGAAACAAATTTGTGAAATGAGAGGGATCCAAACACAGGAGCAAGTTGGGTTGAATTTAAAAACAAAGCGGACCCTCCAACCGTCACCGTAGCACGTATTTAAAAAGAAATGTAGAAAGGGGTAGAAAAGGGGGAAAATTAAGCACCGAAGCATATTTATTCACATTTTTCTCAATGCCCAACTCTGTTCCTTCGTGACCCACTTCATATATCTTGATTTCTTGCGCCAAGTTAGATTTAATAGCCAATTAATCACGTTCTATCTTTCAGCGCAGAGGTTCGCAGGGTCAGAGATTGAGATGCTCGTGATCAATGAAGCATGACGAAGAAGAAGAGCAGGAGAGAAACCTAAATTGTATTGGTGCAGGGATTGCATTGCGCAGGAATCCCAATCATAAACATTTATGAGTGTAAGGCGTGAATGGTTAATGCATGTGGGGAGATGAAAGGGCGATCTGTGAAGAAGGGAGGACAGTGAAGTTCATCCAAAAGGAATTTCAACCACGCCCCGATGACATTTTCTTCGCTTCCCTTCCCAAGACTGGAACCACATGGGGTAAGGCGCTGCTCTATACCATCTTGGAATTTACTTCCGCAAGCAATAAGCATCCAGCAGACCTGAATGGTGATTCTGCTGTGGGCGAGAAATTGTTTGTTGTGGATGAGAAAAATCCCCATGTTCTGGTCCCAACCATGGAAACTTATCTCTTCAATTCAAGTGACAGTGATCAGTATGACATTTCCTGCTTCTCTGATTTTCCTTCCCCGCGTCTGCTACACACTCATTTGCCAATCTATACGCTGCCTCTTCTTGTGTGGTCGCAACCCCAGAGATTCCTTCGTTTCTCTTTGGCAATTCTACGCCAGACTTCGTGGAGCGGGGTCTCATTATTTGGACGGAGATCTCGGCAAGGAAACGGTGTTTGATGCATTTTGCTCTGGTTTCTATTATGGCGGCCCCTTTGCTGAGAACGTCCTGAGTTACTGGCGTGAAAGCAAGCGCAATCCGAATCAGGTGATGTTTGTGACGTACGAAACAACTGCGTGGCAAATAGATCAGTAGGCAGATGTCAAATTTTGAGTGGCGATGAGAACGATGAGAACGCGCTCTCATTGGCTCAGCGAACAATGACATTCGGAAAGCCAACAAAGGGAACGCTTTCAGCGTAATTAGAGTCAAAATGTGAAGGGTTAAGATTTAAAGATTTTAATAATGAAGCTTTATTTTATGTGGGATAAAATCAAATGAGATGTTTTTAATGGAAAAAAAAATATATATATATATATATTTTGGGAAAAAATTATAGTGTAAGAAAATTAATTACTAAGGCTTTGTTTTTTGGGCATACTATTAGGTTTCATATGAAGCATTGTTGTTTTTAAATCAAGCGCTGCTTTTGGGTTAAATATGAGTAAATTATGGGAAGTATGAGAAGTTTGGGATTTAAGTTTATGTATTTACAAAATGTCTTTTAATTATTGGTGTCTTTTAATTATTGTTGTGCATAAAGCACAGATTGCTCAAATTCAAAATGTGAAGAATATATTTTATTATAAAATTTGTGCATAAAGCACAGCAATATATATTAGAGTCAAAATGTGAAGGGTTAAGATTTAAAGATTTTAGTAATGAAGCTTCATTTTATGTGGGATAAAACGAAATGAGATGTTTTTTAATGGGAAAAAAAATAAAATAATAATATATATATATATATATATATATATATATATATATATATATATATATATATATATATATATATATATATATATATATATATATAGATTGGGAAAAAATTATAGTGTTAGAAAATTAATTACTAAGGCTTTGTATTTTGGGCATACTATTAGGTTTCATATGAAGCATTGTTGCTTTTAAATTAAGAGCTGCTTTTGGGTTAAATATGAGTAAATTATGGGAAGTATGAAAAGTTTGGGATTTAAGTTTATGTATTTACAAAATGTCTTTTAATTATTGGTGTATTTGGCTAATCTTGTTCTCTATACTTTGATATTGTGATCTATGTTCTATAATAATTTTTATAAATGATGTAAGACTAGACATAAATTGGTTACAACTGGGTTGAGCCTATAACATCTCCTACATGAACTAAAGATCCTACTCCATCTTATCTAGGCGAGTGTAATTAGACATTGCAATAAAACTTCTATGATTGCAAGGGTCCACCAGAGTTTGAGAAGTCAAGGAAGCAAGCACCCCAAAATACAAAAACCTGACCCAGACCAAGATAACATGTATCCTATTAGACTCTTCATATCAATTGTTAACTATGTAGGGACAACCACTTCCATTGCTTACAAAAAGGTCAAAAAAAGGAGAACACTTGAAACTACCAACAGATTGAAACAGTATATAACATAATGCCATCACCTAGAATCTAACTACCCCAATTCATTGAATGGTAACGGGTGATAAAATTAACTTGAAGAGAGGCTAATAAAATATAACTCACCTCATGTCATTTCATATGCTAAGAGCCACAACAACTCTATGTTGTGATTACAAAATATCCCAACAACTGATCTGTGGCTCCTCTTGATGGAGGATGTCACCTCTTCGTAGAGGCTCATAAGTGAACATTTAACCTGGGATCTAACTCTATTTACAATTTCCTCCACCTAAAACATCGGAAATGACAAAACACATCTGATATGTGTCAATCTACTGCTGCAAACTAACCATGCATGTATGCTTCTCTTCGTCTATATTTTCACCAAAATAATTGTCGATCTAATCTCAAAATAACTAAAATCAATCCATTTGTACAAAAGAGTGCACCATAACCTCGACCTTCCATCGCAAGCGCGTTTGGTGGTTGTGTACACCTAGATTTACAAGCCAACTGCATGGAAAACCCACATGGTTTAGCTTGGAATGAACAAGGTGAGGTCACTCGTTTGGATAACATAGAATTTCATGAATATACTTAACATAATTAACAAATAATAACATACCCCTTTCTCCCATTTACAGTGATTGTGCCAGGCTCAAGGGAAGAACCTTGATTTGCAAGAAGATATGCTTTCTAGTTATTTTGTCATAAAACATTTTGAAGATAATTCTTAGGTTGATGTTCATCAAGGAGGTTCTCAAGATTAAATGATGGATTATTGCATAAGAATACCCAATTATAATCAACTTCAAGATACCGAGAGCATGGGCTTGAAAAAGACCTTGCTAGAGATCATAGGCCTTCACTTGGTTATTTGTATCTTATCCAAGGCCCTCGAAAGATTAATGTTCAATTTGATATATGGGATGAAATAGCACCACCCTACACCTACCACCTCTATGAGTGAGCATTTATTAATGCATTGGGGTTGATTAGTTTTTTTTCTTAAAAATATATTGAGTTTATTTTTTTCAATTGGGTTATCTTGGGTGGTTGGGCAAAATGGTTGTTATCTCCCCCACCCAGGTTCAATTCCCTGTGAGTGACATGATGATGGAAATATCGTTGTAATGACTAAATGCCTATGAATATTGTTGTATTAACCCTCATTCTCGCCCTTGGCTTAAGAGAAAGGATGATTTCCCTTGGGAAAAAAATTTATTGAGATTATTTTAGGCAAGCTTTAAAGTTGAGTGCAAAAAACAATACATCAAACTAAGCATACTCAACTACCATATAAATATTGGAGAGAATGTCAAAAGGTTGTTCTAATTTTGGTATTTGTAATATTTTTGAAATTGGAAGATGAGGTACGAAATCAGCGAAATGGCCTATGCTAGGGTTTTCCTTTGCAAGAATGCCGACGTCGATTTTGTGACTGCAGCTCCAGTGACGGCCTCACTTGGCTTTGTCGCCGCCGCCACAGTCGCTCAAAGCATTTTAGGGTTTGCTGCTACTCTAGCTCCTCTTGGAATCTCAGAGGCGGACCAGATCTGGTGTCGCGCTCCTCTTCTCCCAGCAACCGCTGACATAGATAAGGGCGTAGGATCAGTGGAAACTACTGTCAAAGCCACTTGTGCATTAGCCACGATGGAGATCGCTCAAGATACTACCCCCCTCTGCTTCAAAGAGGCGACCTGGATCTAGATAAGAGGTGCTTCTCCCCCATCAGATAAACGAGCCCACAAGGAAGATGAAGCCCACTTAGGCTATCCAGCAGACTTTACTTCAGACGCGAGCACGCAGCAAATCGGTGACTCAGATATGAAAGATCGGTGGGCAGAGGTGTCGCTACCAGCAAAATACTCCGCCGATGACTACACTCATCATCTAGCTCCGGTCAAAGCCAAAAGGCTGACGGATCTGGGTACACAAAGATCACGCACAATTCAGACTCAAAATCGAATGGGCGGGCAGGGGTTTCCAGATCGCTCTCCAAATCATTCTCCCTCCTCATACCAGATCCAGATCTTACTCCTCTCAGGAAAAACGATGCTGCAATGGGTGCGTGCTACAGATCTAGTGCAGGATCTCTTGTGCGACCTTGAACTCCGGTTGGGGATTCCCTCCTCTCTCCAGAGACTGTTGTATAAAGTTAAACAACTAGAGGACCCTGTTCCCCTCTCCTTTTACTGCATTGAAAGAGATGCTTCTGTTGTGTTTACCCTACGTCTCATAGGAGGGGCATCTAGGCAGACCTCCTCTGCTCCTACTTTCTCCTATAAAGATGCAGTCCATGCACAACCTTCCAAGAAATCTGCTCAACCAACTGAGGCTCCCAAGCCTTTTTTGGTGGACAAAATGGAGGGAATTCCCTCTATCGAAATCTCTCATCCATCGTTGGATGATCAATACCAGATGTCTCCAGAAAATGCCATCATTTGCAGATTTAATGGACTATGGCCTCAAACTGTAGATCTATACCAGTGGATCCACTCCAACTGGACCAATAATAGCAAGGTCTTCTTATGCTCGAAAGGATTCTTCATTGTTGCATTCGCTTTCAATGAAGATTATCAGAAAGCCTTAACGGGAGGCCCTCGATTATGGGGTTCGGCAGGGCTATTCCTCACCCCCTAGTTCCCAGATTTCGACCCCACTATAGCTGTCATCACCAAGCTTCCCATTTGGGTCAGGCTCTCGAACCTCCTAGCACATTTATGGCACTTCTCTATCTTCCAAGCGATTGGGGATACCTTAGGCCGATATTTTGCTATGGATACCTTAAGGGGGGAGAAAGGAATATACACCTTATGTAGAATATGTGCGGAAATAGACATTAGCAAAGGGTTGCCTGATCAGATCAACCTCAAAATTGGGGACTTCCATTGGACACAAACCTTGGACTATGAGAACACCACCTTCCAGTGTTGCTATTGTCATTAGACGGGGCATCTCCAGAACACATGTGCCACGTTCCTCGACAAAAAGAAGAATATCAATTGCAAATCCAAATCCAAGAGCTGGAAACCGTGTGATCCACCCCCCATGGATGACATAGATTCCTTCAACTCGGATGAGGAGGAAATTGAAGCAGAAGGGGAGAATGTTGAGAATCCAAAGGACACACCCTTAGCCAGCCCTAAGGATCCCTCTGCACCTTTGATCTCGCAGAAACACACTCATGAGTCATCCTCCTCCGATTCAGATAAGGAGACTCCTCCTTTAGCGCAGAATAGTCTACAATTGGTTCCTGCCCAGCCAAGTCACAATGGCTGGGTCAAAGTCAGTAAGAAGAAAGGGAAAAAATGTTGTTTGGAAGTTTCTACCCATTATGGGTAGTTACCTTTGTCTAACTCTCTATTTCTATTATCCTTTTTATATTTTTCTCATTCCATGGATGTTATTTGGGACCGTGGATGTTAGTCTACCATTCACGGCTCCCCTGCTTTTCAGCTCCGCTTGCTTGCAGGCTCAAATTGTACTATATGTTTTTTTCTTAATAGAATTAGTCTAAAACAATAATAATAATAATAATAAAATTAATACTCTTCATTAAAAAAAAATCAAATTATAATTCAATTAAGGGATTTGTATTAATAATATGTTTAAATACATCACATGAGGTGTTATTGAGACAAGAGAAAGTGGGGTGGGGGGTTTGTTGCCATCCCACCTAGGCGAAGCATTAGTAGACATGGAAGCACACGTTTGAGGGTGAACTAATGGCCTGGAGCTAAAGCATGCTAGTTATTACTCATCTCAACAGTCATTCACCTATTCACATGTGTTTTCCAGCACATGATGCATTATCAATGGCATTGGGATATGTGGCTCAGTTTAACTTTGGTTTCTTCATGTTTGGTGAAGTTTGCATTTGGTTTTTGGAAATCGTCAAAGCAAGCTTCAACTCTTTAATTAGCCTAGCCCTGCCTAAATATTTGGTGCTTAGGATGGGGAAACAACACCCTTGCAGTTGGAATACTTCTTTTGGTTGACAAATCTTCAACTTATGCTCCATATGCAGCACGAGGACGACAATATTATCGCCCCCCTTTGATCCAGGTGGCTCCAGAGACACACACAGGACAAAGAGGGCTTATGAAAGCTCAAAAATAAAAGTGTTCGGATTTCGCCCTGATCCCAACAGTGCGAACGGTTCATTAAACCGAGCTCGTATGCAAAAGTTAGGAGCAGTCAAAGTTTTGGGTTGACTTGGTGACTTTCCAAGCTTAAGGAAGGGAAATTTTCGCTTTTTTCCAGCCACCGGATTCCGGCCAGTGTCTGGGTGAAATTGTGGCCTCCTTAAAATGACTCATATGGCCTATTTTCGGAATTTTTAATAATGGCTACTGCTTTTAATAAAAATAATAATAAAAAAACATATTAATATGGGGTGGCAGGCCATCACCCCTGCCACCCCACCCAAACATCATTATATAACAACCATGTATAAAAAAAAAGGTATTATATGGGCTAGCGAGCCGTGACCCCCGTCGACTTACAAAGTAACTGCCCTTAATACTCCGTATATAAAGTTCCAACCATATATATATATATATATATATATATATATATATATATATATATATATATATATATATAGGGTAAAATTTTCATAATGTATTAAACTTTATGTGCATTTTAACCATAATTCCGCACAGAGCACAATGGTGCACCCAGATTTTCCTTTTGAGCAATGGTTTTGCTGATTTCCTGTGGAGGAGAATCTTTAGGAATCAAGGAATCTCCTAGATTCCTTGGAAGCCGAAATTCACCGATGTCAGAATGAAGTCAACCCTATACTCATTCTTCTCATAATTTCACAAGGATCTCAATGGTGAGATCAGATTCATGTTTTGAGTTGCATATTTATAGATTCCCTATGGAGCAACATCTGTGAAGAATCTAGGGGAATCTAAAAGATTCCCCAGGGCCCAGATTTCGACAGTGTTAGAATTCAACAAATTGATAGTCGATCCTATACCTCTCGGCGACACTAGTTTGGTGGTGTAGTCAAATTTTCCATCTGAGCCTTATGTTTTTCGGCCACTTTTCAAAGTGGAGTTGCAGGTGTCAGCATTCAATGTGTCAATAGTGGTTTTCAGGATATTCGACGCCACGAGATTGATGGTACAGGCAGATCACAACAGTTTATCATCCTTTTCTTCAGAAAGCTCCAAATTTTCGAGGTATATGCATGTGATAATGTAATTATTTGTCTCTTTGCTATGAGATGCATTGTGTTGTATAAATCCCTAATTGATGTTTGATGTGGGAATTCGTTTTGTTCTTAATGTGAGATGTAATTTCTATCGTGGATTTGTTTTATGTTTTAGATCCCTTTGTTGCCATGTTGGCGGGATACTCATTGTCACATGTATGTTTGATTGAGATCCCTTTGTTGCCATGCTGGCGAGATACTCATTGTCACGAGTATCTCATTACAATCGCACGAGAGACCACGAGAGAAAGTATAAGACGTCTCACTATTCCCGAGTTCATTTTGATTATAAGAATGTTGCTAATCATGGTCGTAAATCATGGCATAAAAAAACTTGTCATTTTTTTGGTTTACATGACCATGGTATTTCTAAGTGTTGGAAAATAATGGCAACACAAAGGAGGATGAGGCGTGAAAAGCCTTCTCCACAGCATGGAAAGAAACTAGTTAAGCAGGTACGAAGGAAAAAGAACTTTTGCAGCCATTGCAACCAAAGTAGCATCAAAGATCCACGTGTTCGAGGCTCCATCCAGAGCAGCGCCTTAAGGACGAAGCGTCGGTACATGAATTAGTTGAATCCGCTGTTCGATGAGAAAATGAGCCACGAGGAGATGATCCATTCACTTTGATAAGTGCGAGATGGTTTTTCTAGATGTGGTAGTGTGTCATGGTCGTTTTTGTAAATCATATGTTGCATTTTTTACTGTAAAAGTGATGATGTGTTTTCCATCGCTTGTTAAGAAACAATGATATTTTTGGCCTCTTTTTGTTAATCATGTGATGCATTTCTTTCATGTAAAAGTGATGAGGTGTTTTCCATCACTTCGAAATGCGACAATGATGTTTTTGGTCTTGCAATGGTAGCTGGGGTGTGATCTCCATTTTGATGTAAGCTTGACCACCGAGTACATATTGTAAACTCGTGGAAAGTATGGAAATGTTTGGGTCATATTTGGTCAATTTGAGCATGTAATTTGCAAGAGATTGTACTACAAGTTTGTAGACGATGCAGGTGTCGACTCATCCTTTAAGGCTCTAAAGAACAAAGGTGAAGGAGATGGAAGGGTGACCTTTTTCAAGACACTTGTGGTGTAGAAATACTACACAAAAGTTGCAGATTATTGTTGATGCTTTTGGAGGACCAAAAGCTCCTCAGTGGGGGGGATAGATGCAAGTGACTCCAGAGACACAGGACAAAGAGGGCTTATGAAAGCTCAAAAGTCAAAATGTTTGGATTTCTCTCGAACCAGGTTCAAGTTGAATATCTTGTCGCTCTGATCGCAATGGTGTGAACGGTTCGTCAAACCGAGCTCGTATGCAAAAGTTAGGAGAAGCCAAAGTTCTGGGTCGACTTGGTGACTTGGCACGCTTAAGGAAGGCAAAATTTTTCTTTTTTTTTCCAACCGCCAGATTTCACCTAGCTTCGGCCAGTTTTCGGGCGAAATTGTGGCCTCCTTATAATGACTCCTATGACATATTTTCGAAATTTTAAAAAATGGCTATATATATATATATATATATATATATATATATATATATATATATATATATATATATATATATATATATATATATATATATATATATATATAATATATATAACTAGGATGGCGAGCTACCACCCTTGCCAGGCTACCACCCTTGCCAACCCACCCATACTTTATATAAAAAATAAAAATAAAATAAATTCATAAATGCATTATATGGGTCGGCGGGCCGTGATCCCCGCCAGACCCCAATTTTATTAAAACAAATATGTTATATGCCAACTATGTTGTATGCGGGTTGTTGGGCGGGCCCGACCCTCCTATTTTTAAAACAATAACGCACTATTTTGGAGGGGGCGATGTTTGACCACCCGACCTCTCTCCAACGAATTTCCTATTTTGCCACTACACCAACGGGCTCCCTTATAAACTTCGCCCCACGAAATTTATTTAAACCTTCAATTCATAAGTGTGCCCAAGCCAGACCAGTGAAGATGTCGGAATGGTTTTCGAGGCCAAGGCATCAAAGGTTGGAGCACGCAGTTCGAGGCAATGAAAGCACGAATTTCGAGATAGATTCCTCTTTGATGTCAAGGGAATCTTTTGATCCGAAGGAGGAAAATTTTTCAGAATGTATTAAACTTTATATGCATTTTAACCATAACTTCGCAGGGAGTGCGATGGTGCACCCATATTTTCCTTTTGAGTAGCGGTTTTGCATATTCCTTGTGGAGGAGAATCTTTAGGAATCTTGAGGGAATCTTCTAGATTACTTGGAGGTCAAAATGTGCCAGTGTCAGAATGAGGTCAACCTTATACTCATTCTTCTCAAAATTTTGCAAGGATCTCAATGGTGAGATCAAATTCTTGTTTTGAGTTGCAGATTTATATATTCCCTGTGGTGTAGCATCTTTGAGGAATCTAGGGGGAATGTAAAATATTCCTTAGGGCCCAGATTTCGACAATGTCAGAATTCAACAAATTGACAGTCGATCCTACACCTCTTAGCGACACGAGTTCAGCGGTGCAATCATATTTTCCATCTGAGCCTTATGTTTTTCGACCACTTTTAAAAGTGGAGTTGCAAGTGTCAACATTCAATGTGTGAGCAGTCGTTTTCAGGATATTCGACGCCACAAGATTGATGGTACAGCCAGATCACAATAGTTTATCATCCTTTTCTTCATATAGCTCCAGAGTTTTAAGGTATATGCAGTGTGATCATGTACTTATTTGTCTCTTTGCTATGAGATACATTGTGATGTATAGATCCATGTTTGATGTTTGATGTGGGATCTTGTTTTGTTCTTGATGTGAGATGTAATTTCTATCGTGGATTTGTTTTATGTTTGTGATCCCTTTGTTGCCATGTTGGCGGTATACCCATTATCACATGTATGTTTGATTGAGATCCCTTTGTTGCCGTGCTGACGGGATACTCATTGTCACATGCCTCTTGGATTGAGATCCCTTTGTTGCCATGCTAGCGGGATACTCATAGTCATTATGTGTGAGTTATTGTCATATTGATAGGAGTCATTTTTGTGAATGAGAGTTCCTGTAGTGGAACATCTTGTGAAGATATCCAACCACTCTCGTGTGAGGGAATTTTCCTTGTATGACAGAGAAAACACCATCCATGTACATCCTCACTATTTATAACACTTAATGCAGCACCCTACACCATCTTGACACTAAGCCCGAAGACATAGTCCCTCCTGGACCATCTCTGTTATCAATATCGTATGTTGCTAATGCTTGTTATGGTCCTCTTCGTTATATCATGCGAATGTATATTTATGATCATTAACATTTTGATTAAATGCAATTCTAATACATTAACCGAAGTAAAAGGTCTTGGTTTAAAGGGTATCAGGAATTTACCTGGATCAAGTGGTATCAGAGCGGTCTTCTTGCTTATTTGGATTGCAGGCGTGAACCATTGAACATTCGTTGAGTTGAGCAATGGGGGATGTAAAAGACATGTACGAAACCATGCTCAGGGTGTCCGAAAAGGTAAACATGTTGTACGAAGCTTATGAGAAACAAGTAACAGACAATGTTGAGTTGAAAACACTTCTACAAGAGGAGAAGGAGGACAAACATCGATTGCAGCTTCAATTTCAAGCCACGAGAAAGGCATTGGTGGAATTGAAGCACAACAATGAAAGTCTTCAAGCAGATCATGAGGCATTGAAGACACTCCTATAGGAAGAGAAGGAGGAGAAGCAGTGATTGCAACTTCAGCTACAAGCTGTAGAAATTTGAATAATAGCTAAATTATTCACCGAGATTATCCTGATTACACACTATTTAAGCTTCATGCATAATACATAACCTCTTCTACAATTGATCATCAATTTGCGGAAATAGAAGCAGTTGCATGCGCACATTAAAACATAATCAAGCACACATATAACACAGTATGTAATGGGGAAAGCTAATAGCTGAAAACCCCCAACTATCTGTATATTATAATGATAGAGAAAATGTAACAATACATAGCACAAAGCTCCTCACAGCTCTCAGCACTATCTCACATGCTACACACAAAACTAGCTCAGATATGAACAAGTCACAAGTTCAAATCTCTTCCACCTGTCTGCCTGCCTCTACTGCGCAATCCAAGATGAATAATGATGAGATCCAAGTTCGAATCCCACTGGCTTGTACTACGCAATCCTCATTGGTAATCTCAATCAATGTGTGTGCAAATCTCATGCACAGCTATAGTCACAACTGATAGTAGACTCACCCTTTCACCCACCTCTAATGACCGTTCCCCATCGAATCACCCATGATTGTAGTTTTTAATCAATGTTCTTTTTAGTTGATTTATGAGTTAATAATTAGTGAATTAATTAATAATTAATTCACACCAATCACCACTATACCTGGTCACAGGAATATAATCTAACAACAAGCTTTAATCCAATGACAAAAACTCCACCAATGCTTCATCAATCACCAACCTCACAATAGGTGCCAACTGGTCACCATGCAATATTTTAACTAACCTAGTGAAAAGGATTTCCTCTCATGTGTCTGATAAATACATCCAGTGGTTATCAAACCAAGGCCCAAGATAAAGATAGCAGCTGAGAACAAATGTTATTATGTTAATAATATTCGACTGTTCTATTTTTAGCCCGGCAGTCTAAAAATAGAAACCACCCAATGTCTAAAAATAGAGGTCCATCTACTTTTACCAACTCGACCAATCATCCATAAATAGCATCCTGCAACTCATAGACCATGATCCATATGTCTAAAAATAAACTTTGCGCCAAAAATAGCCTGCGGGCCCACTTAGTGAAGGCGACTTCTTTTCACTAAGCTCCATCATCTTGTTGCATTTTCAACAGTCCCTCTCAACAAGATATGGATTATCTGCAACCCCTATCCTGCCTTTGTGGTATTTGAATTTGCTCTTGGTGAGCGCCTTCGTCAAGATATCAAAATCCTGATCCTCCGTGGGAATGTATGAAAGTAACATGATTTTCTGCTGCACACAATCTTTGATATGATGGTACCCGATGTCGATGTGTTTGGATCTATCATGAAATACTAGATTGGCCAAGAGTTTAATACAACTCTGGTTATCACAATAAATCACAGTAGGCTCCAAGTGTGACCCAAACAACCCGACCAGAATCTTCCTCATCCATATGGCCTCGCATGCAGCCAAGCTTGCTGTCATATACTCAGCCTCTGCTGAACTGAGTGCCACGGATCTCTGCTTCCTATTGTACCAGGAAACTGCTGTTGACCCGATACTGAAGATCCCTCCAGATGTGCTCTTTCTGTCCGTTGGGCTCCCTGCCCAATCTGCATCCGTGAAGCCGCACAACTTCACCTCATCCTCCTGTCTGTACCACATAACCATATCCCGATGTGCCTCTAAGATAACGCAATACATGCTTGCCTGCCTTCCAGAAGAGCTTGGTATGCTTAACCATAGCTTGCGAAAGCTGGTTAACAGCATAGCATATATCGGGTCGTGTATTGACCAGATACATAAGCGACCCCACCAACTGTCGATAAACAGTGGCATCCACTACCTCCGCTGAAGTAGCATCCTCCTTCCTCCAACCTCCAGGAAGAGGAGTATCAACAGGCTTGCAGTCATGCATGTTGAACTTCTCCAGTATCTCCCGGGCATACTTACCCTGAGAAACAAATAGTCCATCACTGCGCTGCCAAATTTCCAATCCCAGGAAATAATGAAGGAGGCCCAAGTCCTTCATCTCAAACTCTCTAGCAAGATCCTCCTTGCATGAAAGTATCAACAGCTCATCACCTGTCAGAATCAAATCATATACATAAAGTACAATGATCAGCAACTTACCCTCCACCACAATCTGGTATAGGTTAGGATCCGCCTCACTCTTGGAGAATCCAAGTCAGGTGAAATAACTGTCTATCCGTGTGTACCAAGCACGAGGTGCTTGTTTCAACCCATACAACACTCTCTTGAGCCTGCACACATGTGACTCGCTGCTGAAGATCTCGAAACCTTCGGGCTCCTTTATGTACACCTCCTCCTCAATGAATCCGTTGAGGAACGTAGTCTTCACATCCATCTGATGAATGTGCCACCCCATCTGCGCTGAGAGAGAAAGAATCATCCGTATGGAAGAATACCTTGCGACGGGTGCAAAGGTCTCCTCATAATCGATCCCCTCAATATGTGAAAAGCCTCGAGCAAAAAATATTGCCTTGTACTTCTCCACACTCCCGTCAGCTGCCTGCTTCACTTTGTAGATCCATCTCGAACCCAACACTGATTTTCCCTCTGGTCTCGGGACAATCTCCCATGCACTGTTTCTGACAATCAAATCATACTCTTCCACCATGGAATCTACCCATGCGGGGTCCTCCACAGCTTCCTCGAAAGAGGGATGGCTCTGTCACAACACATTTTCTCACAAGAGCCATGTATCCAGTGTACCGGTCCAGTGACTGTCTCTGTCTGCGCTGTGCTGTAGGTGGTCCTACAACCTTCTTTGCATCTTGAGCCAGTCGCTCAGCTTCTGTAGTGCGCTTGCGCCCTCTGATGGTTGGCGCTGCATGAGTGGTCTCTTCCACTCCATGAACTTCCTCTTGTGGCTGATCCACATCAGGAAGCTCCTCCTTAGGAACTAATAGCTCCTCATCTGCATGCAAGTGTGGCTCCCTCTCAAGCGAACACTTCATGGCTTTCTCCTCCTGAAATTTGATATCCCGTCGCACAACAGTGTTGCGACTGTCTGGAAAATACACACGATAGTTGTGGGGCGTATCAATGTACCCCACAAATATCCCAACCTCTGCGGTCGGCTCCAGCTTCTTCCTGGCATCCTTCGTCACATGCATGTAGACAGGAACCAAAAATCCTCAAATGGGAAATATTAGGCCTCTTGCCAGAAAACACCTCCTCCGGTGTACTCATGCCAAGTATCTTGTGAGGACAACGGTTCTGCACATATACTGTAGTATTGCATGCCTCCACCCACAAGTGAAGGGGTAGGCCCTGATCATGCAACATTGCCCATGCAGCACCCACGATCATTCTGTTCTTCCGCTCAGTAACCCCGTTCTGCTGTGGGTTATGAGGTGCTATGAGCTCTCTCCAAATTCCTTCTGAACTGCAAAAGTCCTTGAATTCAGCAGAGATGAATTCACCATCATTGTCGCTCCTAAGAGCCTTCACATGCTTCCTCGATTCCTTCTCAACCAGCGCCTTGAACTCACAGAACTTTCAGTATGTCTCGCTCTTCTTCTGCATGAAGAAGATCCAGCACTTCCGAGAAAAATCATCAACAAAGATCACATAGTACTTGTGCTTTATTGTCAAAGCTACTGAGAAAGGTCCACACACGTCTGTGTGAATTCTCTCAAGGATCGTCATGGCGTGACTATCCTTCTCGTGAAAGGTGGCTTTCACAAATTTTCTCAAGGTACACCCCTTGCACTGATCTGACTGCGCAAGAGTGCCCTTAGGAAGCCCAATAGAAATCTGTTGTAGTATCTTCAAAGCTCCATGGTGAAGGTGGCCCAATCTCCGGTGCCACAGCTCGCCATCATCCCGGCTCACCACTCCTTCCGCCTTGCATGCCATTGTTGCGCAGCCATCTACTTGCAACTGATAAAGGTTCTTGACTCGAACCCCTATCTTCCGGGTTTCTCTAGTTGTCTTGCTGCGCAGGAAATCCTTTCCCTCACTGAAGACAACATCATACCCCTTGTCTTCTAACATCGCCACAGAGATGAGATTCTTCATCAATCCTGGAACATGCAACACTTCCTTCAATACGAAGGGTTTACCAGACTCCCTCTCAAAGGAAATGGTACTGATACCGGTCGCATTGTATCTACCATCATCACCCATCTCGATGTGCACTCCAAGATCTTTCTCATCCAGATTTGAAAACAAATCTCGATCTCCAGTCATGTGAAAAGACGCACCATTGTCCAGGAACCAAACTGAACCCATCACACTTGATACCAAGCATGCGATCAGCGAAAAATCCAGCTCAAACTACGAGGCTAAGGCCTCTCCCGCTGCAGATCCAACAACATGCTTATTTTTCTTCTTCTGCGAACAATTTGTGGCACAATGTCCGTGCTGGTGACAGTGAAAGCACTTCACCTTGGACATGTCCTGCTTCTTGCCTTTCGCACCAGAATGAGAAGCTTTCTTACTCTTCCCCTTCTTTGCTTTGGCAGCCAAAGCGAAATTTTCTTCATCAGGTGCCTTTGATGAAGGTCTGTCCCTGGTACTCCGCCTTATCTCCTCTTGCATGAGATCCGACCAAAGTCACTCCCATCCTGGCAATTTCTCCCAACCATTGACAGAGTCCTGATAGGAATGCCAACTCTTCGGAAGACCAAGGAGAGCCAGGTCTACCATGTCCTCATCATCTACAGTCACCCCCACACTTCCCAGTTCATCTCTGCATTGAGTGAACTTTGTGAGGTACTTGGCGATATTGTCGCCTTTGTCCATCTTAATGTTTATGAGTTTATCCTTAAGCGCCAACTTCCTCTGGTCGCTCTTGCTTTGGAATAGATCTGTCAACGCTTTCCACATCAAGTACGGAGAAGCTTTTCCATGCAGGTTGGATACAATGTGATCCTTCACGCCCTCCAACAGAATCCTTCGACTTTTCGCCATCTTCTTTTGCCAAGCCTCAACTTGAGCAGCATCAATAGGCTTTGGGACATCAACATCTATGAACTCCTTCAGCCCGTTATCATCTAATACCACCTCCATTTTGTCCTTCCATGCAACATAGTTCGAACTGCCCTCAAGGGCATACTCGAGTCGCAATCCGTTGAAAGACATTTCAACTCCGGCACCAAGAAAACAAACTGCTGCAAAATTCGAATTCCAAGCTCAAAACTCAACCGCTTCTGGATCTGTGAGAACAAATTATTTCTAGCACAAAGATCGAATGTAGGGGCGTTTACTGGATATATCACCTTTCAAATAAAGGATGGATCCAGAGGCTACCTGGCCCGCTTACAGACTCTGCCTACCGAAATAAATTGTAATCACTGTAATAGATCCGATGATCAATTTAGCTCTGATACCATGTAGAAATTTGAATAATAGCTTAATTATTCACCAAGATTATCCTGATTACACACTATTTAAGCTTCATGCATAATACATAACCTCTTCTACAATTGATCATCAATTTGCGGAAATAGAAGCAGTCGCATGAGCACATTAAAACATAATCAAGCACACATATAACACAGTATGTAATGGGGAAAGCATGCAGCTGAAAACCCCCAACTATCATTATATTATAATGATAGAGAACATGTAACAAAACATAGCACAAATCTCTCACAGCTCTCAGCACTATCTCACATGCTACACACAAAACTAGCTCTGAGATGAACAAGTCACAGGTTCAAATCTCCTCCACAAGTCTGCCTGCCTCTACTGTGCAATCCAAGATGAGTAATGATGAGATCCAAGTTCGAATCCCACTGGCTTGAACTGCGCAATTCTCATTGGCAATCTCAATCAATGTGTATGCAAAATCCCATGCACAGCTATAGTCACAACTGATAGTAGACTCACCCTTTCACCCACCTCTAACACTGGTCTCCACTGAACTGTCCATGCACTGTAGTTGACTGATGTGTTCTTTAGTTGATTTATGAGTTAATAATTAGTGAATTAATTAATAATTAATTCACACCACTCATCACTAGTGTATTTTTCAGTTAGACTAAATACAACTAGTTCAACTAAGTTAAACAGAACACAACTCCACCAACTGCCTCATCAACTCCACCAAACTCTGCCGCATGAGTTCTAACTGTAGTCAACCATGCAATAGCTCAACTAACCCCTAGGAATAGCGTAATTCCTTCTGTCAGCTGCATGTGCCACATCCAAGCATCAAACTGAAGTGCTCCAAGAGGATAAGATAATGTTTATAGTCTAAATATTATTAAGGGTTAATAATATTTGACTGTTCTATTTTTAGCCTGACAGTCTAAAAATAGATTCCGCCCAATGTCTAAAAATAGAGGTCCATCTATTTTTACCAACTTGACCAATCATCCATAAATAGCATCCTGCAACTCATAGACCATGATCCATATGTCTAAAAATAGTCTTTGCGCCAAAAATAGCCTGCGGGCCCACTTAGTGAAGGCGACTTCTTTTCACCCAGCTCCATTATCTTGTTGCATTTTAAACAACCTTTCCAATCCTGCTTAGATGCAGTCTTTCTCTTTTATTTACCATAACATTTCTTCAACTTTCTGATGGCTTCCTCTATAAATCTAGGCTCATCAAACTAAATCCTATCTTTGAATGATACCAACAACCCACTAATGAATCTTTGAATATTTTCTTTCTCCTCCTTAAGATAAGGCACATAACTCCACAACTCCAATAATCTAATAGTATATTCCTCACCAGTCATAGATCCCATCTTCAACTCATAAATTTTCTTTTCTCTATAATCATAGTATCTTTTAGATAGATACATCTTCCTGAAAATTTTCTAGAAATCACTCCAAGTCAGATCCTCTTTGCGAATGCCTCTAAAATTATTCACATATTCCCACCAAATGTCTACTTTTCCTTTAAGACCGTAAGTAGTTATCCTCGCTTTTATATTCTTGGAGTAATCATGCAATCTGAAAACTTATTCATCCCAAGTAACTAGGCTTCTGCATCTTGTGACTTCTTCATTCTCCATCAAATATAGGAGGATTTTATTTCTTGAACTACTCTGGAAAGCACTGCTTCTCACTCCTCCTATACGAATGTTGATGACGATGTTGAATCTCTAAAGCAGAACTAGAATAGAACCCATGACCTTTACCCCTCATGTCAGGTGTATCCAAGTACCTACCATCTTTGACTGTATCATCCCTCTCAAACCTATATCATGATTGATACCTACTTCCATATGCCCCATTGGTCCTCTCCTCCTGTCCATGACTAATCCTAAGTGGTCCCTGTCTCTGGAAATCCGATAGACTCTTAAGAAACACTACATTAAATTTCACTTGCTTCTCCTATACTCTGGCAAGTCTTTCCTATGACTGAAGGATCCTGTCATTATCTTCCTTACAAATTTTGGTCTCTGCTTTCAAATTTCTCATTGTATCTGCTATCTTAGGGGAGTACTCATCACCATGTCATTTATCTGATATGTAGGGAGAATGATGTAAACTGTAGTCATCCATTTTTCTAGTCATCTTGATATTATTCTTCCTGCAAACATACAATGTCAGATAAATCAAATATAAACATGATCAACATACCTCGAAGAATTTTAGGGGAGGCTCTCTCATCTGCAAAATTAATCCGGATTATCACAACATATGTTTATATGATGAAATCAAATATCAATCATCTCGACATCAACATCATCAACCTATACATAATGACACTACTGCAACAATGACCATCACAATGCATGCATAAAAATATATAGACAATTGACATGCATGCATGAAAAACACATTCTGCCTATCCAATCCAAGTATTGAACTTGAGAGCTCTGATATCAATCTGTAACCGTCCCTCCCAAATTTACCCAATTCCACCAAATTTTCAGGGTAAACATGAGACGAAGAGTTACTATGAAATGACCCAACCTCCTAGATCCAAATAAGGAAGTCAACCAAACAAAATGACCACATAATGACATCCTATAGGGGCTACAGGTCACTCGGAGGTTGAACAACCACCCTAGGTGGCCAAACCCTGATTCGGACCCCCTTTTTTCTTCCTTGGGACCACAACCGCACCCACAATAAGGAATTCATGTAGTTACAGGCCTCCAACCACATGCACAACATTGCTTCATTAATGCGGTTATAGCCCAATTTATCTAGTTATGAGAACATGATCTTGGGATTAGTGCCACATTTTCAAGCCTTCCTCCATAACACTACGCAGAATTGCTTGAGACTTTCCAGAATCATATTTAACATGGAAAAAATATAAACATTCAATCTCAACTCAAAAAATTGACCTAGACTGACCAATACATACTCGAAATTTCGTCAAACATGCGGCAAACATGTAGGCTACAAGTCATGAATGCATATATGATCATAAAATTATGAGATTCATCTAAGAATCATCAAAAATGCCCCGTGCCATCTCCACATAGCTACAATGACACTTAATAGTCCATACATTAATCAACCGATCAATATCTAAATAGTTCATGATAAGAGCC
This sequence comes from Pinus albicaulis, assembly GCA_034641835.2. Lineage (NCBI taxonomy): Eukaryota > Viridiplantae > Streptophyta > Pinopsida > Pinales > Pinaceae > Pinus > Pinus albicaulis. The sequence goes on along the minus strand of CM076575.1, from coordinate 1,728,117,127 downwards.
ATAGAAGATACACATCACATGAACAACACATAACCAGAAAATAACCAACATAAAAGCCATGGAAACCCATCCATAATATGATCCAGGTGGATATCGGTGGCCACCCACCTATTCCATTTGGACCTGCACCATCAATTCTTGCAGCTTTTCACTTTCAACACAACTTACTATTTTTAGCAGGTTTTCGGGTTCTGCACTCCCGGAGCCGTTTTGGGGCCTTAATGATGAAGGTGGACGTTGGTGGACACCCACTTATTCCATTTGAACCCCCACCATCAGTTCTTTCAGTTTTAAGTTGCAGCACAACTTACTATTTTTAGTAGTTTTTCGGGTCCTGAACTTCCAGAGCCCTTTTGAGGCCCTAAACGATGTTTTTTGGGCATCGTTTGTCCAACTAAAATGATTTTGTTCCAAAATTGATATTCATGGCAACAATCGTATTCCTCAGATAGATATTTCTAATGATGTATCATACACGTCAAATGGAGATCGTATGCCGAAGTTACATCCCCGAGAAGTTGAAACACCAATTTACCCAAACGGGGCCTACAGTTTTGGCGCTTCATCTCCTAGGGTTAGGTTTTTGGATGTTTTTTATTCTAAATTATTTATCAGCAATAAATAGGCCCTTGAGCTTCATTGTAACACAGTCCAGGAGCTGGTAGCCGTCACATATCTTCTAAGGGATACACTGTCAGTACCCTAGCTCATCTATTTCCATTATGTCTATAATAGGCCTTCGAGCCTCAAAGTAGCACAATTCAGAGGCCCACGTACGCCACATCTCTTCTTAGAGATATGCTTCCAGCGCCCTAGCTTGCTTCCATTATGTTTGTAAGCTTATTTCAACGATTCTTTTATTAGTAAAATGAAGCATTATTTCCGCCGCATCTCTGTGTTTATGGGTATATATGTATTATGTTGCGTTCTTGCATAAAATTTGGATCATAATAAGAATAAAAAATAATAAACCTGGATGGGGTGCTTAATATTCAAGGAGGTGGGGGTGGGTTGCCTCTATCCCACCAAGCAACATGTCAATGGGATGTAGAAATATGCTCCCTTAATTTTTTATGCATGTGACATGTAGATGACACAAACTAGACTTTTTACCCATCACTCGACGATCCAAAAAATAAATCTTATCCACGTCTTCAGTGTGAGAAGGAGGACAAACCATATCAAAAAGTATAGAAATCACATTGAAGCTTGTACTAGGTTTCCATACGAGCCTATGAACCCACCTCAACTCATCAATTTATCATTCAATTGACATCAAAGAGTGAGTGTTAATGCTTATATTTTTATCTTTGGAATGGATTTTCATCATTTATCTTGGTGCAAAGACTAGTAACAATGTATTAACAATGGGATGGGATTCCTTCATCTCTCTTGGGTCTAGCATTACCTATTTATTACTAAGAAATGTAGGAAGCTTTGTCTCTTCAAATGCTCTGAATGGTTACTAAATTTAGTTTTCGTTGACGTTGTGATCAACACTCAACACCCTCCTAAAATTTGCATACACGTGAATTTTGTAGCCTACTGAAGATATAATGATCTATCACTCCATAGTCGCTTCATGATCGATTAATGTTATGCTAAGTTTTTAAGTCTTCTTCTTGGTTTCTAAGTGTCAAACTCACTTTCTCACACATGCTCAACCTGTAATGTGTTCATGAGCTCCTTTCTTTACAAAATCTTGAACATGCATAAAATAGTCCATCAAGGTAGTTCTTTCGCAATGTTAAACCAATGTTGATAGTCAATGCACACTTTCAATTAATAGTCTCTCACTTTTGGTTGCGATTGTACTTCTGTTTCGGTGAGTTTTTCCAACTGTCGCTTTTGCAAACCTTCACTTTCGCAAGTGTCGTTTTCATGTTTACGAATATAAAATTTTCTTCCTTTAACTTTAGTAAGTGTCATTTTCATGTTATATTTTCTTTTGCATGTGTCGATTTCAAAGTCGTTTTATTTGCAAGTGTTGTTTTCACTTTTCTCTTACTATCGCAAGTGTTGTATTTCGGACATAGAAGTGTCACACGATGTAAAAGAAGAGTTATGGTTCATTTTAGGAGGAAACATTGGTACCAATGGGTCTTTTCTATCACATAGACATGTATTAGACTCATTCCCAGAGTTATATGTATTGTCGCACTAGTGTCATCACTGTCATCGCAAAGTGTATCTTTAGTGTCTCACTTGGAGGAAAGTGGTATGTTGTCTCCGCATCAATGGGATCATGTTGATTCTGATTGTTGAGAGTTAAATTTTGTGTCATTGATTGTTATGAGTGTGTTACCATATTTAATTCTTATCTTGGTTTCATCTCTACCTCATGAATCCCACACTTATTCAAATTACAGAAAACTTCTTTCCCGATCAACTTAGACTCACTCAGCCTCCCTGAACTATGCATTGTGCAGTGGCATGCCTTAAGTTGATCCCTTGCCTCTTGGGACTGCGCAATGTGAAGTTCCTTCCTCCAATGATTGTGCATTGTGCAGTCAGAGTGCTCAAGGATTGCCTCCCTACCCCCAGAAACTGTGCAATCCTACCTTCCATCCAGTCTCTTTCCATTCATTGTGCAGTCTCAGTCATCAAGTTGTCTCCTTGAGTCCTTGAACTAGACAACTATGCAATCCTGATCAAAAATTTCATATTGAGCAGTCTCAAGGATCAATCTTGCCTCACTAAGACCCTCAACTGCGCAGTGTTTCTTCCCAGGATTCCAATGTCGTGCATTGCACAATCACAAGTATCAATACCTCACTCCTGGCCTCTGAAACTACACACTATGCAATCCTTGAGTCTTCCTCCCTATCCAGTTCCCAATCTTAGCTCAATTACTCATTTTTATGAAGCAAGGTAGGCTAGGATATTTCTAGACTTATGTCATCTTGTCATGAGTGGATTCCACTTGCAGGGACTACATATTGACAAGACGATATGATGTTCGGAGAGGAAGAGAAGGAGATCATACAAGAAGACACTTGTGAAGATGGAACCATGGAGAAGTCATTGAGCATGAATATGAAGGGACACTAGCTTACCACAAAATATCAAAGATATAGATCGCATGAAAACTCCATATCAATCAGCCCATTGGAGGATGAAGATGAAATACATGCAAGATCTATCATGAAGATGCAAAGAAAGAAATAAGGGAGTAGCTTGGCAATGTGCCACATCATGATGAATTTCCATGTCATCATTGTCAAGATTCATCTCAAGAGTCATATGTGTCATAATATCTTGCCACATAATTTGTGGAATTTAATTGTATAATTTCCAAAATGAGAAAATGTAAGATATGTGGAAGACCAAAGGTCCCACATGGAATATGAAGAGTCATTATTGAGTTCTAAAGTCATATAGAAGCTCAAAGGTCATGTAAGAATTTTAAAAGTCATTGTAGAAGCTCAAGAGTCACGAGGGAGGTTAAGAGTCACATGGGAGGTGAAGAGTCACCTCATTTGTTATAAATACACCCTTATAACTCAAGCAAAGGGACTTTTGGGACTTCAACTTCCCACCTTGGCTTCTCTATCATTCACATGGGAGATAAGATCTTTCATTGGAGGAGAAAGTTGTGACTTAATGTTCAAATATTGGGGCTAGTGTGGCAACCTTGTAATTGTATATCTTGGCAGTTCCACTTAATTTATGAAGCTCAATGAGACAACACATTTTCATGCATGTATCATGAATGTCATAAGGCTATTCTTTAGATGTTTGCAGTATATGTTTTTTTCATATGTACTATGGAAATTGAACTATTTTGGTGGCTTGGTTACTTATCTTGTTGAAGGTGTGTTGTATTTGATTTTGTGATCGTGGTTGTCTTGTGAAATACTTTCCAAGTTAACTAATGATCCTCTTATGATCTTGTGTGTCTATTTTAGGATATTACTATTACTTTTCTTCTAGAGGCTCACTCTCTTTCTCCTTGCCATGAATGTGCTTTAAAGAAATCACAATTGCACACCTCACAGTCATGACTTGCTTGTTTCAAAGAATTTTTTTATAACCTCTTATGTTAATAATGGCATCTAAGGAAAATCCCTAAGGACAAATGGAAACCGACCATATTTCTGATTTGGGCTCCTAATCCCAATGAGGTGAGGTCTAATTGGGACTTCACATCGAGAAGACCCCCTTGGTTGACAGATTTCCAACACCATTAATAGTTTTTGGACATTATAGTTCCACTTTCAGGGGTTTGTGAATGAAAAGAAAGCAAGGTTGTTTTGTTTTCCTCCTCCCCTATGTGACTCAAATTCACTCCTGGTTTATTAGTATATTCCATACGGTTAGGAAGGGATCTTAGGGAAAATTGTTTCTTCAAATGATAATCTTTACAATCAATCCCAAACTTCCTAAATAAGCTACCTATAGGTGGTCTTAATAGTGGGAGGCATAAATCTGGTCTCAAACCATTTCCCCTATGAGCATCTCTAGAGGTTTTATTGTTGCAATTTCTGTGGTGTTGGTCCTTCTAGGGATTTGAGATTTAGATTGGCTCTTCTTTGTGAATGGGCCTTCCCACAGTCATGGTGTAATCAATAACTTTAATAAAAAAGAGGGACTTTGGCACCCTCTTGTGGAAGTGGCACTGATTTTTCATAACCTCATTCAATGTTTAAGCGTCCCTTCTATGGTTGGTTTCTGGTCAAGGTGGTGCTTTCATTCCCCTTGGGTTAAAAATACTCATTTGATGCTCACCATCCCATGTCAGAGAGATTGAGTGTGTCGTGGAGTAGTCTTCTATCAATAAAGGGGACACATTTAGGCTTAAGTGTTAGCTAAAAACTCAATGGCTAGGTTCAAAGATCACTCTAAAATTAGTTCAAGAGGAAATTACTCAAGAAGAGCGAGAACTTGTTGACAAGAGAAACACCCTCATGGATATTGAAATGTTGAAAGAAGTAGCAGATTAAGTTCGAGATGCAGGGCATATTAGAGTTCGTTATAACTAGTACATGTACATGGATGACAATGATTGGCACCTAAAGCTCCTCCTTAGAAGAGTTTTGGTTGACAAAAATGAGAGCAAGGAGGACATTCTTCTGACTCTAAATCAGATGCAGTGACACATGATAGCTATGGATCATAGGCTAGGTCATCTTGGAAAACACATGAGCATTTAAGTACACTGTTGGTAATTAATAGCCGGATGGAATGAAGGTTCATTTACGAGATCATATGAAAGACCTGACCTAAAATCCTTGTTGGGAAAAAGGAAGAGAGGGGGTGAACTTGATGGATCGCATATTCAAAACTTTTTACTTTTTCATTCCTTAAATCCCATACGCTACTTTACTTCCGTAAACCTGCGTATATACGCGGATATCCTTTCTGAAACTAGCGTATACAGAGATCTAGATATGTAATTAACTCTTCACTTAGATCATTCCATCATTCATTTATCAGATGTTCAATAAACTGTAAACATGTGCAGTAATAACAGAATAAGCCATCACACAAAGCATCACACATGAACTCCAGGATTTTTAGGTGGAAACCCAAATCGGGAGAAAACCACCGCTGCAGTTGCTCAGCCTTCAATATTTTTATTATAGAGAAAACATGTTACAACATATGTGCTGGTGCAGAGCCGACGAAGACGCCAGCACCCACCGCGCTCGTTTACCAGCCTCTCCGGAAGGGAGGCTACGACCGACTCGCTACCAGCCTCTCTCGGAAGGGAGCCACGACCCCCGATCTCGCTACTGTGCCTCACCCGGAAGGGAGTCACGACCCCCCGACCGAAGGCTACAACCCTCGTAACCACCTTGGACCACGTTTACCGACCACACCGGATCCAACCACTTCAATAGAACACAACTTGCGTACTCGTAATTCATCATAATTCCAGACTTTAACCCTTTTCCATATTTTTAAGCACTAACATACATCATCAACAGACATATCACGTATCGTATAGCGTAAACACGTTATATCGTACGTATATTTCATACCCCTTGCTTCAGCAAACCCTAGTTTGCATACGCGCTTTCCCTTTACTGATGTTGCGTATATACGCGCTTCCGTCCACATCAACCAGCGTATACCTCAGTACATATTTCATTGCGCATACACGCTTTATCTTCAGCGAAGCCGCGTATATACGCGCTTCCTCCGCGTCAAAGTAGCGTATAGATCTTCAATCATTACAGAGCAGCATACTTTTTCAGATTAGATATTCAGTTCAGATTTAACCCTTTACTTCAGACAGATGTTCGCCTCATCACCGATCTAATCACTCCATAAACAGATCTAGCAGATACAAATACATTTCAGATCTAGATATCCTGCTTCATCATTTCTTCATAGGTGCATCATAGATTCAGATCTATCATCAAACCTTTACCCTTTCCATACAGATATACTTCACAGAGAAGTATTCATTCAAGCTCAGACATCTTGCTCCCACACTCATGATTTGCACAATGAATTTCTTTTCCTTATATAGGTTTACCCTTTTTCAATACGATGAGCCCCTTTTTCAATACCATGGATCAAAACAATACCATAAGCCCAAAACTATTTGGACGGGGTCAATTTAGGCGGATCATTACCCAATTCAATGGGTTAATACCATGGTGGTTACCCTTGGTTTTGCAGTTTTTGAGAGCTTTTGCCCATACGCGACTTGGCACGTGCCTTTCCGCGTGTATACGCGATTTCCCTTAGGCCAATACGCGTATACCAAGGGACATACTCTTTTTCATCATACTTTGAGTACATTCTGAAATCCTTTCTTCATAGTCTTCTGTACACACTGTAGAAACATCATATTTTCTTCATCAACACATATTCTCTCACACAACTTCATCAAGTAAGTTGTCATCATCTTCATCGTGGGTTGCCTTTCAAGGACAACACATGTCAACAACAGATGTCTTCATCTTCATTCGTGGGTTGCCATCAAGGACAACACTCTGCATCATATTTCCAACAATCTCCCCCTTTGGAGCAACCATGATGGTGTTTGGTTACCACAGCAGATAGATACCATGTCACTCTCCCAAATATTTGACATCATTATCTTCTCTTCATTCAAACACCATGTCACTCTCCCTGATCAAGGGCAAAGGGCGGATGAAAACCAACACTGACATGTGA